>JADBJO010023240.1:0-12500 GCA_016801955.1 Conus betulinus
TATAGGTTATTAAAGGAACATTCTCGAAATACTCGATCACTCCTTTCTAGAATATTCTGCATATCGTTAATCTCAACCAAAGAAATCACGACAGCGTATGTGAAATGTGATTTGATCATCTTCTAGAACATTCTCGAACCTTCGGTATTGCACTAGCACAACTTTCAGAGACCTGGTAAACATTCTAACATAAACTCGAATATTCCAATTGCATTATCAATTGATCCGAAATCAAAATTGAACAATTAGGCATACATTCACTTTCCAAATGTTTTAAATAAATAAAACAACAACACTACACTGACCGAAAATACCAAGATCTAAAAGCGATAAGTAAAAGGAGGCTACCGGCAACTCTCATTAATTGCGATGGTGTCTTTCGCGAAAATTCCTCCTCTCTTGTCTCCCTTTCAATTGTAACAGCAAACGCAGCAGTAGTAGTATCATCATCATCATCTCATCATCATCATCATCCATCATCATCATCATCATCATCACCATCATCATCATCATCATCCTTCATCATCATCAACGTCATCATCAGCATCATCATCATCATCATCATCATCATCATCATTATACCCCAGACCGACCACGCAGTGCCTTTGCAGGCAGTGAAATTCATACAGGGTGAAAGGTCACATCCTGAAAAAAAGATACGAATCTGATAAAAAAAAAAAAAAAAAAAAACAGAAATAACCCATGACCTGGCAACCTAAACTGTTTGACATCTTTAAAGCGGATATAAGACCAGACCACGAGTGACTGCCATTCTGGTCAACAGCCCACTCTTAAAAAAGAAAAAAAAAAACAAAGAGAACAAAAAACAACTCGCGCCGGGGGCTATACAGCGTAGAGGCGCGTTCCCTGGTTGTGGATTGTGGGATCCCTCACACTTTGCCTTGGGGGGGGTGGGGGGGGGGGGGGGGGGGGTGAAGGGGAAAAGGTGGAGGGGGGGGGGGGGGGGTGGGGGGGGGGGGGGGGGGGGTGGGGGGGGGGGGGGGGTGGGGGGGGGGGGGGGGGGGGGGGGGGGGGGGGGGGGCACTGGATAATACGGTAGAAGGTGTCACACAACAAGCATAGTTCCTTAGGAGAAAAGAAGACCTTGGAATCCAAACCCGCACTGTCTTGGTGTACGTTATCCCCGAGTACCGAGGGTAACCAGACAACCAAGGGTCGCTCTGATGTCGGAATGTGTCGGCTGAAGCCAGCGGGCAGGCCTCCTGCAGAGTCACACGCGCAGGAGAAGACCATACTCTACGCATTTTACCCATCATGGCCATGCAGGCTTATGTTCGAACGGTATGGTGCTCGTCCGGCCCGTGGTTCACCAGACGGTGACAGCGCCGGCCTCCCGCTCAAAGGGGCCACAGCGACCTGAGAAGCGATACAGGAAGAAAACAGGAGGTGGAAATCAAGCAGCAGCAGCCAAACAAGTCAGCCGGAAACACCACAACCCATCTTGTCTGCGTACAGTGGAATGCTGAGGGCCTTCGCAAGAAGAAAACCTGATCTGCAAGAGTATTATCTCAAAAGGAGGGAATGGACATCATCTGTATCCAGGAGACACCAGACAGATGCTCATCGCTTTCACCTTCAGAGGATACGAGCTCTTCCGGCGTGACACAAGGGAGGAATTCTTACACTTGTACCGAACACGATCCCAGCCGAGGGAATGAGAGATCACAGAGTGACAACGAATTTCTCGCCAGGGAAGAAAAGTGACAGTCATCAACTGGCTACTGCCCTCTGACAAAGACCTGCGCGACTACACACTTTTCCCACTGACCGGTCAGAAACCTACTGATTACTGACAACTTCAACAGCCACTCCCCAAGTTGGGGATACCCTGACCTAAACGCTAGAGGAGAGCAGGTCGAAGACTGGATGGTTGAGAACAACCTGATCCTTATCAATATCGCCCCACGACCCGGCCCACCTGCCTCTCACGCGCGTGAAAAACCGCAAGCGCCCCTGACCACGCAATTGCCACAGAAGATATTCAGGAAGTATGCGACAGGGAAGGGGGCACCCAGCTGGGCGGGCAGCGACCATTTGTCTGTTCTGCTGAAACTATCCCTGACAGAACAGCCTGCCCCTCAGAGGAAAGACGCCAGCTGGAATTACAAGAAGGCAGACTGGTCAAAGTTCCAACACCTTACAGACAAGCTCTGCAGAGAATGTAGAATTGACAAAAGTATGGACATCAGTTCTAGTGTCAAGCAGCTGACCACCCTGCGTACTCCAGCCTGCCAAGCAAGGGGACGAGGGAAAGATTACCGCCTTTTTGGAGCGACCACAACAACAGACAAGTCACATCATGCACTACAACATCTCCAAATGTCACGGGATAAGTCACATCATGCACTACAACATCTCCGAATGTCACGGGATAAGTCACACATTGCCCTGCAGCATCGCTCAGTGTTATGGGAAGAGTGAACTAATGCATTAAACATTTCCAAATGTCACGGGATAAGTCACATCATGCACTGCAACATTTCCAAATGTCACGGGATAAGTCGCATCATGCACTACATTTTCCAAATGTCGCGGGATAAGTCGCATCATGCACTACAACATTTCCGAAATGTCGCGGGATAAGTCACATCATGCACTACAACATTTCCAAATGTCACGGGATAAGTCGCATCATGCACTACAACATTTCCAAATGTCGCGGGATAAGTCACATCATGCACTACAACATTTCCAAATGTCATGTAAAGTCACAAAATGAATTGCAAGATCTAGTACCTTAAATTAAATCACATGATGGCATAACACCACCCCCAAGTTCCCATTGCATAAGTCACATGAGCACTACAGCATCTCAAAGTGTTATGGGACAAATGAAATAACTCACTGCAGCATCTACTCCTATGCTGATATTCACAGTATTGTCACTGCTGATATTTACAGTATTGGATGGCAAATTGTCAGTGCTGATATTCACAGTGTGTGATGTCAAATTGCCAGTGGGGCCGGTATTCACAGTGTGCGATGTCAAATTGTCAGTGTTGATATTCACAAAGTAGGGTGTCAAACTGTCAGTGTTGATATTCACAGTGCAGGGTGTCAGATTGTCGGTGCTGATATTCATAGTATAAGGGTGTCATACTGTCAAAATTGATGTTTTCTGTGCAGCATGTTTTCCTGCGCGCAACACTCATAGTCAAACACTTTTTTCTTTTGTCCTACTGTTGCAGCAGCCCCTGTTTAAAATCACACAACATGCCCCAATTCTAGCTGACATGGGAAGTACGCATTTTCTGAAACATTCTTCCATTTTAAATGGCCATTTTGAGATCGGCTTTCCCAGCAATCGGCACAGGTCGGGAATGTTGTAAACTGAAATTAAGACACGAAAAATGGCCAAAAACTTTTGCTTGGGGCATTTTTATGATCATTCAATCAGTCTCAACGAATGTAACTTCTGCTGTAAACGCGCTTTGTCAGTATCAGTGTTTAATATGCACGGTATTGGTTTGTCAGTGTGAATGTAGCAGCAGCAGCAGCAGCAGCGGCGGCGGCAGCAGCAGCAACAGCAACAGCAGCAGCAGCAGCAGCAGCAGCAGCAGCTGTAATAGCCTAGTAGTACAAGTGGTAGTGTGATGACGATGGTGGTAATAGTGGTGGTGGCAGTGGTAGTAGTGTTGTAGTAATAGTTTGCTGTTGTTGCAGTATTAGTAGTAGTGGTGGTGGTGTGGTGGCAGTATAGTAGTAGTAGGAGGAGGAGGGGGAGGAGGAAGAGGAGGAGGAAGGAGGAGGAGGAGTTATCGTTGTTGTCGTTGCAGCTGCAGTAGTTTCACACTACCTCCACCCACAAAAGTAAGCAACTTCAAATGACATTGTTGATGCCTGATCTGCAGTTTTCCTTCTGCAGTCGGACTTTGTTGGTGCCTTCCCCTGTGCCAAGTGTCAGTCTGTCACTGTCTGTGTTTCAGGAGCAGGGATATTAGGGATGGCACCGTGTGGGTGGTAGAACCCTCTGCCACACTGGTCACTCTCATGGCCTACCGTCCTGATTCTGCCACTCCCAGTCCCGGCCCCGGGTCACGGTGGCTTCAGGGAAGATCCCCATCACCCGCATCTTCATGCACTTGCTCCTTTTCTCCATTTTCACCCTGCAGCACACACGCACAAGCGCTCGCACACACACACACAACACCACACGCGCGCATGCACGCGTGCGCACACACGCACACAGACATGCATTGGACACACACACACACACACACCACACACACACACACCCACACACACACACACTGCACACACACACACACACACACACACACACACACACACGACACACACACACACCACCACCACCACCACCACCACCACCACCACCACCACCACCACATGTACAGATACGTGCGCGCGCGCACACACACACACACACACACACACACACACACACACACACACACACACACACACACACACACACACTCAGATACATGCATGTACACACACACACACCACACACACACACACACACACACACACACACACACACACACACACACACACACTATGTGCACCAGAGTGGAATGGTGTGGGGCGAAGCAGAACAGAGTTGGGGGGTAGAGGTAGAGCAGAGCAGAGCAAAGTGGAGGGAGTAGAATGGAATGGGGCGGGGTGCAGTGCTGTGCAGCGAGCAGCGGGCAGAGCGTGCAGCAGCGAGTGGAGTGGGGTGGGGTGGAGTGGAGTGGGAGTGGGGTGGAGTGAGTGGAGTGGGGTGGGGGGAGTGGGTGGGTGGGGTTGGAGTGGAGTGGGGTGGAGGGTGGAGTGGAGTGGAGTGGAGTGGGGTGGAGTGGAGTGGAGTGGGGTGGGGTGGAGTGGAGTGGGGTGGGGTGTGGAGTGGAGTGGAGTGGGTGGGGTGGGGTGGGGGTGGAGTGGAGTGGGGTGGGGTGGGGTGGAGTGGAGTGGAGTGGAGTGGGGTGGGTGGGGTGGGGTGGAGTGGAGTGGAGTGTGTGGGGTGGGGTGGGGTGGAGTGGAGTGGAGTGGAGTGGAGTGGAGTGGGGTGGGGTGGAGTGGAGTGGAGTGGTGGTGGGAGTGGAGTGGAGTGGAGTGGGGTGGAGTGGAGTGGAGTGGAGTGGGTGGGAGTGGAGTGGGGTGGGGTGGTGTGGAGTGGGGTGGAGTGGAGTGGAGTGGGGTGGAGGGGTGGGGTGGAGGGGAGTGGAGTGGGGTGGTGGGGTGGAGTGGAGTGGAGGGTGGAGTGGAGTGGAGTGGAGTGGAGTGGGAGTGGGGTGGGGTGGGGTGAGTGGGGGTGGAGTGGGGGGAGTGGAGTGGGGTGGGGTGGAGTGGAGTGGAGTGGAGTGGAGTGGAGTGGAGTGGAGTGGGGTGGAGTGGAGTGGGTGGAGTGGAGTGGGTGGGGTGGAGTGGGGTGGGGGAGTGGAGTGGAGTGGGGTGGAGTGGAGTGGAGTGGAGCAGAGTGGGGTGGAGTGGAGTGGGTGGAGTGGGGTGGAGTGGAGTGGAGTGGAGTGGAGTGGAGTGGAGTGGGGTGGGGTGGAGTGGAGTGGAGTGGAGTAGAGTGGAGTGGAGTGGAGTGGAGTGGAGTGGGGTGGGGTGGGGTGGAGTGGAGTGGAGTGGAGTGGAGTAGAATGGCGTGGAGTGGGGTGGAGTGGAGTGGGGTGGGGTGGGGTGGGGTGGAGTGGAGTGGAGTGGAGTGGAGTGGGTGGGTGGGATGGGGTGGAGTGGAGTGGAGTGGAGTGGAGTGGAGTGGAGTGGCGTGGCATGGGGGGGGTGGAGTGGAGTGGAGTGGGAGTTGTGGGTGATATAGTGGGGAGTGGAGTGGGTGGAGTGGAGGGTGGGGTGGAGGGGGTGAAGTGGAAGTGGAGTGTAGTGGTGGAGGGATAGAGTGGGAGTGGAGTGGAAAGGAGTGGAGTGGAGTGGAGTGGTGAGTGGAGTGGAGTGGGGTGGATTGAAGTGGCATGGAGTGGGGGTGGAGTGAAGTGGCATGGAGCGGGGTGGAGTGAAGTGGCATGGAGCGGGTTGGAGTGGAGTGGCATGGAGTGGAGGGCGTGGAGTGGAATTGGATGGAGTGGATAGAGTGGAGTGGAGTGGAGTGGAGTGGAATGAAAGGGAGTGTGGTGGTGAGGGATGGAGTGGGGTGGAGTGGAGTGGAAGGGAGTGGAAGGGAGTGTAGTGGTGAAGGATGGAATGGAGTGGAGTGGAGTGGAATGGAGTGGAAGGGAGTGGAAGGGAGTGTAGTGGTGAGGGATGGATGGAGTGGAGTGGAGTGGAGTGGAGTGGGGGGGTGGGGCGAAGTGGAGTGGGGTGGGGTGGTGTAAGGTAGAGTAGTGAGAGGAAGAGGGGGGGGGGGGGGGGAGTGGAGAGAAAGGGAGTGTAGTGGTGAGGGATGGAGTGGAGGGCAAAGGTAGTGGAGTGGGGTGAAGTGGAGTAAAATGAAGTGGAGTGGGCTGGAGTGGGGTGGAGTGAGTGGGGTGGGTGGGTGGAGTGGGGTGAAGTGGAGTAAGATGAAGTGGAGTGGGGCGGGCTGGAGTGGGGTGAAGTGGAGTGGGTGTGAAGTGGAGTGGAGGGGGTGAAGTGGAGTGGGGTGAAGTGGAGTAAGATGAAGTGGAGTGGGTGGGCTGGAGTGGGGTGGGCTGGAGTGGGGTGGAGTGGGGTGAAGTGGAGTGAAGTGGAGTGGGGTGAAGTGGAGTGGGGTGAAGTGGAGTGGGATGGGATGAAGTGGAGTGGGGTGAAGTGGAGTGTGGGGTGAAGTGGAGTAAGATGAAGTGGAGTGGGGTGAAGTGGAGTGGGGTGAAGTGGAGTGGGGTGAAGTGGAGTGGGGTGAAGTTGAGTGGGGTGAAGTGGAGTAAGATGAAGTGGAGTGGGGTGGGGTGGAGTGGGGTGGAGTGGAGTGGAGTGGAGTGCGATGGAGCGGAGTGAGTGAAGTGGAGTGGGGTGGAGGGGAGTGGAGTGGGGTGAGATGGAGAGGAGTGTAAGGGACTGTGGTGGTGTGGAGTGGGACAAAAAGAAGTGTAGTGGTGTGGAGTGGGAGTAGAGTGAAAAGAAGTGTAGTTGTGTGAAGAAGGATGGAGTGGAAGAGAGTGTAGTGGTGGAGTAGGGTGGTGTGGAGGGCTAGGGGTGGAGAGTGAAATGTACAGGGGTAGGGTGGAGAGGGAGTGAAGAGGGGTAGGCTGAAGAGTGGAGTGAAGATGGGTAGGGTGGAGTGAAGTGGGGTAGGATGGAGAGGAGAGTGAAGAGGGCTAGGGGGTGGGTGGCGTGAAGAGAGGTAGGGTGGAGTGAAGAGGGGTAGGGTGGAGAGTGGAGTGAAGAGGGCTAGGGTGGAGTGAAGAGGGCTAGGGTGGAGTGAAGAGGGGTAGGGTGAAGAATGGAGTGAAGAGGGCTAGGGTGGAGTGAAGAGGGGTAGGGTGGAGAGTGGAGTGAAGAGGGCTAGGGTGGAGAGTGGAGTGAAGAGGGCTAGGGTGGAGTGAAGTGGGGTAGGATGGAGAGGAGAGTGAAGAGGGCTAGGGGGGTGGGTGGCGTGAAGAGAGGTAGGGTGGAGTGAAGAGGGGTAGGGTGGAGAGTGGAGTGAAGAGGGGTACGGTGGAGTGAAGAGGGGTAGGGTGGAGAGGATTGTGAAGAGGGGTAGGGTGGAGAGTGGAGTAAAGAGGGTAGGGTGGAGAATGGAGTAAAGAGGGGCAGGGTGGAGAGTGGAGTGAAGAGGGGTAGGGGGTGGACAGGGGAGTCGAGAGGGATAGGGTGGTGAGAGGAGTGAAGAGGGGTAAGTTGAAGAGTGGAGTAAAGAGGGGTAGGGTGTAGAGAGGAATAAAGAGGGGTAGAGTGGAATAAAGAGGGGTAGGGTGGAGAGGGGAGTGAAGAGGGGTAGGTTGAAGAGTGGAGTAAAGAGGGGTAGGGTTGTAGAGAGGAGTAAGAGGGGTAGAGTGGAATAAAGAGGGGTAGGGGGTGTAGAGAGGAGGTAAAGAGGGTAGGGTGGAGAGGGGAGAGTGAAGAGGGGTAGGGTGGAGAGGGGAGTAAAGAGAAGGGTAGGGTGGAGAGGGGAGTAAAGAGGGTTAGGGTGGAGTTTGGAGGAGTGGAGTTAAGTGGGTGGAGTGGCGTGGAATGGAGAAAATTCGGGTGGAGTGAAGAGAAGCCGAGTGGGCTGGAGTCGAGGAGAGTGGAGCAGAGTGAAGTGGAGTGGCGCAAAGTGGGGGTGAGGTGGTGACGTGACTGAAGTGGAGCAGAGTGAAGTGGAGTGGAGCAAAGTGGGGGTGAGGTGACGTGACTGAAGTGGAGTGGAGTAGAGTGGAGTGAAGCAGAGTGGCGTGGAGCGAGGTAGGGTGGAGTTAGGAGTTAAGTTGGGTGGGGTGGGGATGGGATGGGGTGGAGTGGGGTGGAACAGAGTGGAGCAGGGTAGCTTTGCATGGACAAGAGTAGAGAGAAGTGAGTGGAGTGGGGTGGAGTGAAGAGGGGTGGAGTGGAGCAGGGTGGAGTAGGCTGAAGTGGAGTGGGATCGAACAGGGTAAAGTGGGGATGAAGTGGAGCGGAGTAGAGTGGGATGGAGTGGAGTGCAGTATAGTGTAGTACAGAGGATGACAGTGTAGTGTAGTGTAGTGTAGAGTAGTGTAGTGTGGTGTAGTGTAGTGTAGTGTAGTGTAGTGTAGTGTAGTGCAATAGAGTGCAGTAGAGTAGAGAACGTGGTTATTATTGTTTCATGTATCTTAACGAGATGTAGCGTATTCTAGTACAGTATTCTGTAACGCATGTAGTGCAGAGTAGCATAGGGGCCTGAAATGTAGTGAAGCGTAGTATAGTGTAGTGTAGTGTAGTACCGCCTAGCGTACTGTCAGTACTGTGAACTGTCACGTAGGGTTGTTCTTACCGAGCAGAGTCGGGCGTCTCGATCCGCAGAAACTGGTGACTCGTGTCGTGACTGTCGTTGAAGTAGCACAGGGAACACAGGTCGTCGTAGTCGTCACATTCCACGCACTTCCAACGCATGCCCATGAAGTTCGACTCGTGACACTCGTCACAAACGACGCCCACGTGAGATATCCTGGGGAGGGAATGCAAAAGATGTCACGTCGCAAATGGCATTCCGAGGGGAATGCAAGTGATGTCACGTCATAAATGACAAATCCTGAAGTAAATGTAAGAATTAATGTCACGTCACAAATGATATTCCTGAGGGGAATGCAAGAATTAATGTCACGTCGCAAATGACGTTCCTGAGGGGAATGTAAGAAATGTCACGTCACAAATGACATTCCTGAGGGAATGTAAGAAATGTCACGTCACAAATGACATTCCTAAGGGGAATATAAGAAATGTCACGTCACAAATGACATTCCTGAAGGGAATGCAAGAAAATATCACGTCACAAATGACATTCCTGAGAGGAATGCAGGCAATGCCACGTCACAAATGACATTCCTGAGGGGTATGCAAGTAATGCCACGTCACAAATGACATTCCTGAGGGGAATGCAAGAAACATCATGTCACAAATGACATTCCTGAGAGGAATACAGGTAATGCCACGTCACAAACGTCAAATCCTGATGGAAATGCAAAGAAATGTCACGTCACAAATGACATTCCTGGGGGGAATGTAAGAAAATGTTACCTTACAAAATTTAATGACATTCCTGAGGGGGATGCAAGTAATGTCACGCCACAAATGACATTCTTGAGGGGAATGCAAGTGATGTCACGTCACAAATGACATTCTTGAGGGGAATGCAAGTGATGTCACGTCACAAATGACATTCTTGAGGGGAATGCAAGTGATGTCACGTCACAAATGACATTCCTGAGGGGACTGCTGGTAATGTCACGTCACAACTACTTACCCGTACCGGATATATAGAGAAATGTCACACCGCGATAGATAATTATCCGAATGAATATAACAAGGGAGAGAATGCGCAGATTACAGGTAAGGTCACCTTGCGAATGATGCATTTATGAAGGTAGGCGGTAGTCAGCTCTCTTTGTGAATTATACAACAGCTCATGTGATGGAATTTAGTCATTTTTTTAAATACATTGCTTCTATTGTCATATACATTCAATCTTTTGACCACACGAAAAGGATCCAAGTGCACAAAAATAAACTATATCTGAATATTTTGCTCCTAACTGCCACGTGTTTTCTGTTTGTTTTGTTTTTGTTGTTTTTTCATGAAACAAATCTAAAACAACTGAAAAGTATGGTTGTTTGTGCCAAGAGGAATAGAACACTGTGTGTGTAGGAGAGGAGAGAGAGAGAGAGAGAGAGAGAGAGAGAGAGAGAGAGAGAGAGAGAGAGAGAGAGAGAGAGAGAGACAGAGAGAGAGACAGAGAGAGAGACAGAGAGAGAGAGAGAAAGAGAGAGAGAGAGAGAGAGAAGAGAGAGAGAGAGAGAGAGAGAGAGAGACCAATCCCATGTGTATGTTCCATTTCTTCTACTGCTACTACAACCACTACTACTACTACTACTACTACTGCTGCTGTTGCTGCTGCTGCTGCTGCTGCTGCTACTACTACTACTACTACTACTACTACTGCAGCTACTGCTGCTGCTACTGCTGCTACTATTACTACTATTACCACTACTAGTTCTGCTGCTGCTCATGGTGCTGCTAGTACTGCTACTGCTACTACTCCTGCTTCTCAGGCTACTGTCATTACTTGCCACTACCGCTGACGCCGCTTCTGCTACTGCTGATGTTGCTTCCACTGTTACGGGTACTACGAAACCAACAACTCCTACAACAACGACTATTACTATACAGGAGCCATACAGGACAAACAATTCAACTTTGTGACTTTCAAGGCCAGATCAGTTATATGCCAGGGGGTAGCCAGAGTTTTAAATGGGGGCTTGGCGGTCCTTTTCCAGTGGGGAAACAAGGGGACGGGGGGGGGGGGGGGGGGGGGGGGGGGGGGGGAGGAGGAGTCAGCTTGCAAACGGTGATATTTTTGCCAGCAAGGGGGAAGGGGGTAGGGGGGGGGGCGTCTAGAAACCCTGGGCCCTCCCCTCCCCCTCCTTCTTGTCCGGTCCTGCTTTTCCTCTGAGGCTTTTAGCTGCAAAACTACCACCTAGAACACGTCTTCCTCACCGACGGGAGCGTTGTCAAGCACCCGCAAAGCCTGTGACCCCGGCTTGACCGTCACACGTTCTCCACCGTCCCAGATGACGTCAGCACTCCCGTCGTCCTTTGCGGCAGTGACGGTGCCCACGTGACCCTCTCCGCCATCCGCGTCACCGTGACTCCAGCCAGGGCCCGGATGACACGAAGACCGAGAGCCGCCATCTTGCTTTTGGTGTTGGTGATGACTATCGAATGCGTCGGTTGAACGGTCTCTGGATCTACAACGACCAAACAGAAGTTTTATGGTAAACTTAATATCATACCATGGGTTATTCAATGCCTGAGAATAGAATCATCATTAGCCAGACGTTTTTACCCTTTCAAAGAATGATCAACACAAGATGATACCATACCGTCATGCGTATTTCAAAACCAAACACAAGTGTAAAAATGAAGTAAACATGCATACACAAAAACAATCATAAAAGGATCGAATGCTTCCCAATGATCGTGTGTTTAAAAAAACAACTCTCTGCCTCTGCCTCTCTGTCTGTCTATCTGTCTGTCTGTCTATATACAGGTATACACATACACATGTACTGACATATATAGGTATATACATATACTTATACATGTCTATCCACAGAGAGAGAGGGGAGGGGGAACAGTTTACCTGCAGACATAGACCTGTAGAGATAAAGATTTTGACTGACTGAGTCGATGTTTAATGCATGTAAGTTTTGTGTCTAAAACCTCTTCACAAACGTTTCTTCTTTCTTTTCTTCTTCTTTCTTCTTCTTTCTTCTTCTTCTTCTCTTCTTCTTCTCTTCTCTCTCTCTCTCTCTCTCCCTCTCTCTCATCTCCCTCTCTCTCTCTCTCTCTCTCTATCTCTCTCTCTCTCTCTCTGTGTTGTTCAGATAATTCAGGTGACTGATGTCATGTACCTGTGTGTTGTTCAGATAACACAGGTGACTGATCTCATGTATCTGTGTGTTGTTCAGATAATTCAGGTGACTGATGTCATGTATCTGTGTGTTGTTCAGATAACACTGGTGACTGATGTCACGTACCTGTGTGTTGTTCAGACAACTCAGGTCACTGATGTCATGTACCTGTGTGTGTTGTTCAGACAATACTGGTGACTGTTATCACATACCTGTGTGCTATTCAAGACAACTCAGGAGACTGATGTCATGTACCTGTGTGTTGTTCAGACAATACTGGTGACTGTTATCACATACCTGTGTGCTATTCAGACAACTCAGGAGACTGATGTCATGTACCTGTGTGTTGTTCAGACAATACTGGTGACTGTTATCACATACCTGTGTGCTATTCAGACAACTCAGGTGACTGATGTCATGTACCTGTGTGTTGTTCAGACAATACTGGTGACTGATTTCATGTACCTGTGTGTTATTCAGAGAACTCAGGTGACTGAAGTCTTGTACCTGTGTGTTACTGAAGAA
>JADBJO010023241.1:5000-12500 GCA_016801955.1 Conus betulinus
TGACAACATCCATTCATGCAGAAGTATGTCACAACATCCACTCACACAAAAGTATGTGACATTATCCATTCACACAAAGTATGTGACAACATCCACTCACACAGAAGTATGTGATAACATCCATTCACACAGAAGTATGTGACATCATCCATTCACACAGAAGTATGAGAATATCCATTCACAAAGCAGTGCCTTGTCATACGCATACTGCTAACATTGAAGAATAGAGCAGAAAGCAGTGCACTGGTCATAAAGCGGCATATGTCTGCGCAGTTCACGCAGAGGGAACTATGACACAGGCAGAGGTGAAATGATGTGTTTTGTGAACACGACCATGAAACAATGGTGACACACAACACACTCTATGGCATGTCACAGAACGTGTGTCCATAAGTGTGAGCACTGATACTGCCGCAAAGCGCTGCACATTGCTGCTTGCCTGTCCACTGCGAGACAGTGTGTTGCAATGAGCATGCTGTGTAGCTATGGCTGTTCTTTGTGTTCAGGACTCATCTACTCTACAGTGCACACGACACTGACATGCAGGGCACAAACCATGCTGTCTCTCTCTCTATCTGGACCCATACTTACCAGCTGTACATACCCAAAGCATGTAGAACATGGCAACAACAGCATTGTTAACAACATTGGGACAGGTCACATTCCACATACGGGGCATGCACACACACATGTAAGTACACACACACACACACACACACACACACACACACACACACACACACACACACACACACACAAACACACACACACACACACACACACACACACACACACACACACAAACACACGCACACATGCGCACACATGCTCACTCTCACACCATAAAAAAAACACAACATCAACTACCTGCATACTAAACACAGCCATAGAGGTATAGTCATATCAGTTTGAACACATCACAACATATACAGCAACACGAAGACCCAGCCACCGGTTTGTTTTTAACATTAGGTGGCTTGCGGAATCCAACTCGCATCAGATTGCAATCTTGTGATCTACCAATCCACATACTGCCCTCTAAAAGAAAACATTTACTTCTGATAACAAGTAGGTGGTGTTCCACCAGTGGGTATCTTTTTGTTGTCAGTGAGTGCGCACATTAATTTTATTCAAGCTAAGCTTAAAGACAGACTTGCGTGAAAGTGCTCTGCATTCTGTAATAAAAATTGTCTCCAGTTGAGACCGCTTGGTGCCTTCATATGACCAATTTTGTGCCTGTGATTGACATGGCAGCTGTGACGTTGATGTGGTCTCCATAATGATCATGTCTA
Source organism: Conus betulinus (assembly GCA_016801955.1). Lineage (NCBI taxonomy): Eukaryota > Metazoa > Mollusca > Gastropoda > Neogastropoda > Conidae > Conus > Conus betulinus. The sequence continues at coordinate 6,293 of JADBJO010023241.1, forward strand.
TGGTTGCCGTTGCTTATAGATGCATCTGGTCTCCATGGCAATAGACTGAAACACTTATCTCTGCCAAATGTTGACCAGATTTCAAGATGACTACAATGGCCTCAAGCTGATCTTTGAGGTAATTATTCCCGCAGCTACAGTATCTAAGACATAAATCTAGGTCTTCAAAGAAAAGAATTCAAATACTTTATGGTTACCTTGACACCAATCAGATTTCTAGACCACAGATTTCTAGACCAATCAGATTTCTACAAAATTCTGCGGCTCAGGTTGCAGAATATGTGAAGACCTGATTTCCATGGTGATCAGTTTCTAAAGTATCAGTCGCAAAGACACAGCCCTGGTTTCCAATACAAGAAAAAAAAAGAAAAAAAAAAAGGCATTTTTCCTGCCAAGTGGTTAAACATCTGCAATGACTGTTGCTAGGGCACTGACCTGGGTTCCATGGTGTTGACCTTCTGCTTGGTCTCCAGGTCGTAGCAGTGGATCTGGGTGCTGGCGCCAGCCGTCAGGAAGTGGGTCCCCTCTGGGTTCATGGCCAGGGCCAGAGTCTGGTGCACCTCGTTGATGGTGTGCAGGCACTTGCCAGACGTGTAGTGCCAGAACTTGACCAGGCCGGACGCGTCTGGTGGCAGGTGCCATGAACACGGTTATGGTCATTGTTCCTTTCACCCCTGACTAACAGTGTATGTGACTTCAGCATTCTCATGAGCATCATCCTTGTTTGAGGAGATGCAAACAATCGCACATGCACACACACACAACACAAATGTTTGAGTTCACACACATGTTCAGATGTGTACACACACACACACACACACACACACACACACACACACACACACACACACACACACACAAATGAAACATACACACACACACACACACACACACACACACACACACACACACACACACATGCACACACACACACACACACATATATAAACAAAGACATATACTTACATGTAATACCACATCAGCACATACCAAGCATGCATGCTAAAATCACCATGATGAACAGACATTAACTTGAGGAATGAACAAACATGCATACACAAACATGCATGCACACAGACACATACATGTAGATAATTTCACATGCATTATCATGCATATCACATGCATGTGCATACACACACACCTGAACACTCACATTACTTACATGATGCCACAAGTCTGTGTTGATGGGAGGGGTGGTGTATTTGTTGCATTTCCTGCTGCATGCCTTCCATATCTGGATCATTAGACGGTAACAGAACACACACACAAACAAACACACATGAACACGTATGTCTATAACTTGTATATACACGCATATGTACATATGAAACACACACACACACACACACACACACACACACACACACACACGCACACTAAAATCACTTTAAGCAACAAACATTTAATTAAAGAACAAACAAACACACACACACACACACTTGGTTTGATTCTGTCAGGGACACTGGTATCAGCAAATTCATGGGAGCTGTCATTGACGGACGTAGTGGGCGCCATCTGGAGTTAGAGCTCACTCACACCAGCTCCACAACAAAGCAATGTTTGTCGTCAGGAGGGGGTTTAGTAGGTGGTATCCTGTGTATGTTGGATCAGAACAGACGCCACTGGACAGCCCTGAAGTGACTTGGCAGCAATGCAGTGGGTTGCCTCTTGCAACTTACAATCAAGTTCTCCCTGTGGACTGTTGGTGCCAGGGCAGTGATGAGACAGGCTGGGCTGTGGTCAGAATGAGCATCGTGGGTGCAGTGCCACTGGGGTAGCACAGAGGATGGGATATAAACAAAAAACAAATTAAAACCAACACACACACACACACACACACACACACACACACACACACACACACACACACACACACACACACACACACACACGCAATGATGGCAGGATGTAAAAAAGCTGGAAAGCTTATTCTTTAACCCTTGGCTTAATAAAGAATTTGAACTTGACTTGACACACACACATCACTTACATGAGGCCATCAGTCTGTGTTCATAGGAGGAGTGCTGGGACTGTTGCTGCATGTCTTGTTCCCCGCTGGACAGGAAGCGGATCTGTGTGACCGGTAGTCGGCTGGTGGCGGTGTCCTCATCGCTCAGACTGTACAAGGTCTGTGTGCTGTGGACGCCGTAGATCTGTACCACACAACACACACACACCATGAACATCATTCGGAGAGAAAAGGGCATGCTATTCTGATCATTGTGCAGTAAAGTAATAATTCTCATCAGTTATCAACTCTGTCTCACAAGTCCTGTTCTCTACATTTTCCAGCTATGACTTGTGACTCGTTTGTCCACGTTTCTTTTGGCGGTTCGCTAACATTTATTTTAGATTTGTTTAGATTTCTGCCTGCAGTCGTCTCACTTTGCAACTAGATCAGATAAAGGCATCAAGCAGAAAAGAAAGAGAATATGATAGTTGATATCATCATTTTTTTCCTTCATTTTTTTTTCTTTTTTTGCCCAGTCCCTCCCCCCCCTCCTCCTCCCTTCCCTTCAGATCATTACTCCCATACTGATCATCAGAGGAGACACCAGGTCTGCTGAGTCATTTTGGAGCTGCTCTGTGCTGCCTGTTCTGATCCAAGACATGGAGAACACCACCCGCAGTGCCCCCTTTGTTGATGACAATATTTGCTTTGTCGCAGGCCAGTGTGAGAAAGCGGCCCCCTCCTAAAGGTGGCACAACTCCCATCCCACAAAAATGCCAGAACACGTAATTTTGACATGAACTCAACATAGGAATCTGTGCTCTGGTCACAAGAAGAGCAAGGTATGATGATATCTGCTGTTTTCTGTCACTGAGGATTCTGATATGTTTGTAATTTGTGTTTCCCAGTTCTGGGGGTCACCCAGTACATGCAGCCTCACATGCAAATGAAAGGTCAGAGTGTACATTTCATCAGATACAAGGGCAGCAAGTACTACCATTTTTTTCTTTTTTTTTTTTTTAACCATGCCACATTGACATCCACATTCCTCTTTGGAGATTCAATTTCTTATCAGAAGAATTAAGAGTATTGATTATGCAGAGAGATTTATACAGCTGAAGATAAACCTCCACAAAATTGTATAACAGTCTCATATACACATCAGGGTCTGCCTTTTTATTTAACACTGATAGAAAAGCCATGTCTGATAAACATATATAATGGGATGTTTCTTTATTTCAATGAAGAGTTCTCTTTTGACTGTTCAGCTTTCACAACACACCTGTTCTATGCAATCATGTTTTCCCTACAGCAAAGAAGTTTTCAAATCCTTGGAGCCAGTATGCACACCAGTACTGCTCTACAACTGAAGTTGGATGTATACTGATAGGTGCCCACATGCCAGCATGTGATTTTCTTTGAAAGCCAAAACTGAAATTTTAAAAAGTCAGATGCTGAATAAAGCCACACACTAAAACTAGGACTCAAAGATCATAAAATAAGTCAGGCATTGAACCTCACCACATCTCCATCAAAAGAGCAGAGACTTTTTTTGTAGCATCAAAAGTTCTATAGCCAAAAGGCTGAAGGGTCAATGAACTGTTAGAGTTTCAAAGGCACAGCATAAAAGGGAGGGGGAGACCATTCCTATCTGTTTGCCACTTCGGCATAGTGTGAGGAGGTTTTGTGACGAGTGACTCACCACAAGGCAACACACAATGTCAAAGTACATGCAGCAGGAGATATGTCAGACGGGACTTACTGGGGGCCAGAATAGCTCAGTGGTAGAGCGCCAGACTCAAAATCTTTGTGATCCTGGGGTTGCGGGTTTGAATCTCCGCCAGGCCATTTTGGTACAGAAGGATTTTTCCCTCAGAGTTAATATTGGTGCTGCTGACTCCATTTCCCATACAGTCCTTCGAATGAGTCTATAAACCGAGGTTCCGTGAGTGAACGCACGCATCACATCTTGCACGCACGTAAAATCCCATTACCAACTTTCGGAAGAGAAGGCCAGTCTGGCCATTGGTATGGATGACATGTTACACATAGCATGCACCCAGCATGAGAAATTGAAAGAAGTAAGAAAACTGAGTGAACGATATTGAACAATACTGACGGGATGACATGGGAAACGACTGAATGAAGCGCCAGCCGGCAGCTCTTCAGTTGGCACTACCCAGGTAGGCAGCCCATTGTGTAAATGAGTGTGGATTGTAAAGAGCTTAGAGCTTGGTCTCTAAACGAGGATAGGCACTATACAAGTATTCATAATAATATCATATCACAAAAATGACAGCGATGGTCCTTCGATGGTCCTTCAAATAAAGCTGTGATCCCTGAATAGTTTCCACAGCATTACGAATCATCCCTTTACAGTATACCTCTTGGGTCTTTCAAGTGAAAACATCCCTTTACAGTATAACTTTTCTGTAATGTGGCATGAATAGCAAATCAACAATGTTACCGGTGAATTTGATGCAAAAATCAGCCAATCCATGAGGACTGCTGGTGACAGACTTGAAGTGGATGACTTTGATGGTAGTCCATTTTCAACTCCATCGAACAAAATACCATATGATTATTTTGACTTTTGAAACATAACTAATCAGTGTAATAAGATTAACCAATATCACTGTGCAAAATTTAAGTCATGGTCACATTTGGTAGTCTGGAAAAATCCATGAAAAGAGTCCAAAAGTGGGTGTCCCAGGGGAATTTCTGTGCCCTAAGTAGAGTGTTAATGGAGCACCATGAATAGCCTGAGGGGTCTGTGTTGATAGTTTTTGCTCCCCTTCTTCTTCTTCTTCTGCGTACGCAGGCTGATACTCCTGTAGACACTCCCTATATGGACAGGCAAGTATTAAACCCATCTAGCCTACAAAGGGAGTGGAGTTTTGTGTGCATGACTGTTTTTTATCCTGCCATTAAGGCAGCCATACTCCATCTTCCAGGAAGGTGCAAGCTATGTGTAACGTGTCATCCATTTCAACAGCCAAACTAGCCTTCTCTTCCAAAAGTGGGTGATGGGATTTTACGTGTGTGCAAGATGTTATGCGTGCGCTTACACATGGAACCTCGCTTTATAGTCTCATTCGAAGGACTTTCACTTCCCTGAAATACATCAGGTGCCCATTTACTGCTAAAACTTTTCATACCTATATATATATATATATATATATATATATATATATATATATATATATATATATGTATGTACACACACACACACACATACATACATAAGGAGCGCCAGACTCGTAATCTTGACGGAAAGCAATAATAAGCCAAAATAGTAATACGAAATCAATATACTTGTTGTGTGTCTTTTTTAATCTGTGAGGAGGGAAAACGTGTATAGATTAGAGACTACAATATTCTAGAGTATTTTGTTGTATCAGCCAGGTGACACGAACTTTAACAGGCCCACTACATTCATGCAGGCACCTCCCTGTAGTGAAAGACACAGAAGTTTGAACAGCTTTGAGCACTAAAACAGCAAGACACCAAACCTGGGCAGGGAAGTCACATCAGCTTGAACTTGCATTCTCTCACCTCATTTCCTTCCTCTGCTACACCACTGCAACTGAGCAGTATCAAAATAGTAAGCTACAGGCAGACATCATGAACACTTTCTGCATTGTCACAGGCACTGGTGCATGCTACCAGAGGAAGAAACTCACTGAAACCCAAGTGAAAGCTGCTCTCCAAAATTTGCTGATGTGGAACCCAAGTAAAGGCTACACTCCAAAATTTGCCGATTCAAGTTAAGTCTGCACTCAAAATTTGCTGGTGTGGAACCCAAGTTGAGGCTGCACTCCAAACTTTGCTGGTGTGGAACCCAAGTGAACTCTGCACTCCAAAATTTGCTGGTGTCGGGGAAGACAGTGCAGTGGCCAGCAAAGGCGGCAACATACCCCTCTCCTTTGCAGTAACAAGTCAGCATCTCCATGTTTGATAAGGTCAGTCATCTGGAGCAGCTATGGATGGTTGTTCCTTGGTTGTCAACACTGCTCCCACAGCCCAACAGGCCTTAAAGGAACTGCGATGATCCATGTTCAACCAGTTGTCTCAACTCTGAGGCTTGTGGCTGAGAGCATGGGTTGCACCAAAGTTCTTCCTAATCTGTTCAGCTATGTTGTCATCTTGTCATGAGAAACCATCCCTTCACAAATCAATGCTAGATAACAAGTAGATAGTAGTAAAAGTAGAAAACCAAAGGAGGTATAAGTCAGAGTTTATACAAAATGTCAC
>JADBJO010023241.1:17500-26820 GCA_016801955.1 Conus betulinus
TAAATAAAGATGGCAAAATCTACAGACCAAGAAGCAAAAAACACACACAATCTACAGTCCAAGAAGGAAATAAACAACACACACTAAATCTACAGACAAACCAGCAAATGAACACACAAAATCTACAGACAAACCAGCAAATGAACACACAAAAATCTACCGACAAACCAGCACATGTAACACACAAAATTTACAGACAACCCAGCCTATAAACACACACGAATCTACAGACAAAACGAGCAAATAAACGTACAAGCCTATAAACACACAGAATCTACAGACAAACGAGCAAATAAAACGTACAAGCCTATAAACACACAGAATCTACAGACAAAAACGAGCAAATAAACGTACAAGCCTATAAACACCACCACAGAATCTACAGACAAACGAGCAATAAAAACGTACAAGCCTATAAACACACAGAATATCTACAGACAAACGAGCAAATAACGTACAAACATCCAAATGACAGACAAACAAGCAAAAATAGACACACAAACATCCCACGACAAACAAGCAAATAGACACACCAAACAATCCACAGACAAACAAGCAAATAGACACACAAACAATCCACAGACAAACAAGCAAATAGACACACAAACAAACAATCCATAGACAAACAAGCAAATAGACACACACAAACAATCCGCAAGACAACACAAGCAAATGGACACACAAACAATCCGCAGACAACACAAGCAAATGGACACACAAACAATCCGCAGGACAAACACAAGCAAATGAACACACAAACAATCCGCAGACAAACAAGCAAAGATCAGACCACACAAACAATCCGCAGACAAAAAGCAAATAGACACACAAAACATCCGCAGACAAACAGCAAATAGAACACACCAAACATCCGCAGACAAACAAGCAAATAGACACACACAAACAATCCCGCAGACAAACAGCAAATAGACACAACAAACAATCCACAGACAAGCAAATAGACACACACAAACATCCCACAGACAAACAAGCAAATAGGACACACAAACAATCCACAGACAAAGCAAATAGACACACAAACAATCCACAGAAAAACAAGCAAATAGACACACAAACAATCCACAGACAACAAGCAGCAAATAGACACACAAACAATCCACAGACAAACAAGCAAATAGACACAAAAGACAATCTGCAGATAAACAGCCAATAAGCACACAAAATCGACAGACTAAAAGCAAATAAACACACAAAACAATGTACGGACAAAACAACAAATAAACACACAAAACAAGCTATAGGCAAATAAACAAAAAACACACAAAACAATTTACAAAGCAGCAAGCAAATACACACACAAGCGATCTCTAGACGAACAAGCAAATAAACACACACAAAACAATCTACAGATAAACAAGCTAATAAACACACAGGATCTACAAGCAAGCCTAAAAACACTCAAAATAATACACAGACAAAGAAGCAAATAAACACACAACATAATCTTCAGAGAAACAAGTAAAGGAATACACTAAACGATCTACTAACAAACAATGAATAAACACAAAAAGAAAACATCTACAGACAAACAAGCAAATCATGACACGAAACATTAACACAAACGAAAAGCAACACAAACACATATACATACTGGTGCGCGCGCAGACACACGCGCCCGCGCACACACACACACACTCACACACACACACACACACACACACACACACACACCACACACACCACACACACACACACAGAGTCACTCACTGACTCTCTCTCACTCACATATATAAAAAAAAATTCACAAACAGGCAAAAAAGCACACAAGACAATCTACAGACAAACAAGCAACTAAACAAATAATAAGCAATTTACAAACAAGCAAGTGAACACGCTAAACAATACACAGACAAACAAGCAAATAAACACTCGAAACAAGCTACAAACCAACAAGCAAATAAACACTGAAAACCAAATCTACAAACAAACAAGCAAATAAAACACAAAAACAATCCACAGACAAACAAGCAAATAAATACACAAAACAATCTACGAACCAACAAGCCAATAAAACACAAAACTATCTACAAACATGTACATAAACACACTAAAAACAATCTACAGACAAGACAAGTACGCAATTTATTATTATTATATTATGAATACTTCTATAGCGCCTATTCTCGGCTAGAGATCAAGCTCTAAGCGCTTTACGATTCGCACTCGTTTACACAACGGGCTGCCTACCTGGGCAGTGCCGAATGAAGAGCGCTGCCAGCTGTTTTCGAATATTTGTGTCAGAGACACATAAGCATTTGTTTTCTTAGAAATACTAATACACATCTTTCCTATTAAGATCACCATGATTTTTATTGTTTTCTCTGTGACTTTGATAACTCTTGAGTATCAACACCAAAGAGTACTTTGGTAACGTCTAATCTGATATGAACATCCAGATGCACAAGAATATACAGAAACATATGTTTGTAACATAATTTAAAAAATGTGTTTTTGTGGTTCTCTTTTTGTTTCTTCTTCTTTTCCCTTCTCTCTCTCTCTCCTTCTCTCTCTCTCTCTCTCTCTCTCGCTCTCTCCTCTCCTCTCTCTCTCTCTCCCTCTCTCCTCTCTCACCTCACGTACTCACTCTCGTTCCCTTCTCTCCCTTTCTACCTTTCCTCTTTCTCAGCCCTTACTCCCTCTTCTTCTCTCTCCCTTTGGGCCCCCCTACCCCCTCCCCTTCGTGGCTTACTTTTCCGTCTTTTGGTTTCCGTCTCTCCCTGCTTCTCCCTTTCGGACTCTCTAAACTCTTCTCTTTTTGACATTCTCACGTGTCTACAGCATGCAGTGTGTGAATGGGAATCAGTGAGAAAGGAAAACGAAACAGGCAAAACAAATCACAACATACACTAGAGCAAATAAAGACACAGACACCCCTGTAATCAAAGGAATACATTAATTAAAAACGGGACAAAAAAATATTGTCCATCGCTAGAAAATCAAATATACGTTGGAAGTGGGCATGAATGGAAGTGTTGAGCGTGTGCGTTAGTGGGCGCTCGGGTACACGCGTATGCAGCTTGAATGTTCAATGTGTAGGTTGGAAAAAAAAAAAGAAAGAAAGAAAGAACGAAAGAGACCGCCTAAAAAAAATAAGGAAGGTAGAAAAAAGGAAAAGAAAATGCAAAGGGAAACAAGCGGGGGAAGTGTGGGGGAAAAAAAAAAAAAAAAAAAAAGAGCTGCCAGCTGGCGCTTCATTCAGTCGTTTCCCGTGTCATCCAGTCAATATCGTTCAACACCGTTTCACTCAATTTCCTTACTTCCTTCATTCTTTCCATTTCTAACGCAGGGTGCCTGCTATGTGTAACGTGTCATCCATACCAACGGCTAAACTGGCCTTCTCTTCCAAAAGTTGGTGATGGATTTTTACGTGTGTGCAAGATATGGCGTGCGTTCACACACGGAACCTCGGTTTATAGTCTCATTCGAAGGACTGTATGGGAAATGGAGTCAGAACCTATGTTAACTCCGAGTGAAAAAATCCCTCCTATACCGAAACGGCCAGGCCCGAGATTCGAACCCGCACCTCAGGACCACCAAGATTACGAGTTCGGCGCTCTACCACTGACAAACAAGCAAATAAACGCACAAACAATGTGCAGACAAGCAAATAAAAACACAAAACAATCTACAAACAAGCAAATAAAGACAAAAAACATCTACAACAAGGAACTAAACGTACAAAACAATCTACAAACGAGCAAATAAATGCACAAAGCAATCTACTAACAAGCAAATAAACACACAAAAACGATCTACTACCAAGCAAATAAACACACCACAGAAACCATCTACGGACCAACAAGCAAATAAAGGCACAAAACAACCTACAAACAAGCACATAAACAAGCACACCAGACAATCTGCAAACAAGCAAATAAACACACAAAAAACAATGTACAGACAACATGTACATAAACACAAAACAATCTACGGACACACCAGCAAACAAACACACACAAAACAATCTACAAACAAACAAAGCAAATAAACACACAAAACAATCAAACCAGCAAACAAACACACAAAACAATCTACAAACAAACAAGCAAATAAACACACAAAACAATCTACAGACAAGCAAGCGACAGAAAACACAAAAAATCCACAGACCCAAAACAAGCAACTAAACACCAAAACAATCTACAAACAAACAAGCAACTAAACACACAAAACAGTCTACAAAGAAACAGCAACTAAACACACAAAACAATCTACAAAGAAACAAGCAAATAAACACTCAAAACACATCTACAAACAAGCAAACACACCCAAACCAATCTACTGACAAACAAGCAACTAAACACGCAAAACAGTCTACAAATAAACAAGCAACTAAACACACAAAAACGTTCAGTGGAGGCAGGTGAAATTAAAAACAATCGAATCCCATCAGAAGTCATGTGGGTTTTTTCTGCCCCGACCGCTCCTACTCAGAGTTGAGTTTGCTGCGGACTCAGTTGGGAAACTGGGACCACACAGTCGAGTTTCATCCACCTTAATGGATGCGTTTCTGAGAGTGTTGCTCAAATTTCCTGACCAACACTGCAGGTGTCTGTATCTCTCGGGCCTGGTTGACGCCGGGATATATTATGAAAGGAACGTAGAGTACAGCCCTGTCATGTAGTCTCAGACCGAAATGGAAATCCGTAGCATCATCTTAATCATCCTCATTCTCATCGATCAGCATTAAAAAAAAAAAAAAAAATTCTGTGGCCCTTCATGCCCTGCTTTCATGGTGACCTCATTTCGATGTCCTCTCCACGTCTGTGGCCTTGTTTGGTTCCGTCCGGGTCACCGGTATATCGGCGAGTCCATGGGGGACTGTCGTTGGACGGGACGTGTGGCGCCCTCCGGTGGGGAGAGCTCACTCACGCCGCTCCGCGACTAAGCAATTATTGTCGTCAGTAGGGGGCTTAGTAGGTGGTGTCCTGCGTATGTTAGATCAGAACAGGCGCCACTGAACACCACTGAAGTGACTCGGCAGCAGTGCAGTGTCTCCTCCGTTGGGTTGCCTCTTGACGACTTGATATTGACTGCTTCCGAGGTGGCGCAGAGGTTGGGGACAGAAAAAAAAAAAAAAAAAAAAAAAAAGTCATTGATCTCTTCGATCTCTGACAGTCATTGATCTCTTCGATCTGTGACCAGCAGTCATTGATCTCTTCGATCTGTGACAGTCATTGATCTCTTCGATCTGTGACAGTCATTGATCTCTTCGATCTGTGTCAGTCATTGATCTCTTCGATCTGTGACCAACAGTCATGGATCTCTTCGATCTGTGACAGTCATTGGTCTCTTCGATCTGTGCCAAACAGTCATTGATCTCTTCGATCTTTTATCATCATGATGATAGTGAAAACGGGGAAAATAGATAAAATCTCAGAAATGTGCTAATGAATACAGTGAAAAGACAGAACTGAATCAGTATACCATTCGTATAGAATTTATAGTCAAATAACAACGACAACTACAACCATGATCAAAAGTGGTAATAACAAGGTTAACAGTGATGATGATGATGATGGTGGTGGTGGTGGTGGTGGTGGTGGTGGCGGCGGTGTTTAGGTGGTGGTCGTGGTGATGTGGTGGTGAGGTGGTGCTGGTTATCCCCCTCCTTTGCCTCTTCCCGTTTTTTTTTCCCCCTTCGAATCTTTGCCAAGTCATTATTAACATAATAATGGAAGCATTGATAGTCTGCACTTGTTTTCTCTCATTACTGAATTGTTCAACATCTCTCTCCTCTCTCTCTCTCTCTCTCTCTCTCTCTCTCTCTCTCTCTCTCTCTCTCTCTCTATTTATATATATACTCTTCAATGATCAGTTCAATGATTTGCGGGACACCGCTCCTCCCAATATACTTCTGGGGTAAAAACTTGGAGTAAAAAAAAAAAGCACAGAAGTAGACAGTTTTCATTTTAAATTGTATAATCTTCTTCAGTAATGGCAACTGTTTATAGAAGCACACTGTATATATAAGGTACATAATTTTTTTTTGAACGATAAATATTTAGGAAAATTACAAGCAAAAAAAAAGTACAGAAGACCAATTTTATTCCCTTTAAGACACCCTTTCCCTTTGTTTCCAACCCCCCCCCCCCCCCGCCATTTCTCCTCCCCCCCACTTACCCTGCACCCTTACCCCCCCCCCCCCCCCCCCCCTTCCCCCCTTCCGCCTTTTTTTTCCAATTCCCCACGTAGGCATTCTGCTCCTCCTGTCACTGCAGTCCCCCTCCCCCCCCCCCCCCCCGCCCTTCCCTTCTCTCTCTTCTTCTCCACCCCCCACCCTCCCCTTCTTTTCCCATGAAAGGAAACATTCTTGATATGTAATATAGGCACGATTTTCAAAAGGCTCAATACAAGACAGGAAGTTTGCACAGTAAGATCCAGAAAAGATAATTAATAGATATTAGGACAATTACAAACAGAAAAAGTACAGAAGACCAATTTTGTTCTCTGTTTGTTTACCTGTGTTTTGGAAGACATATTTCGATTCTGTTGTGCTGTGTCTCTAAGGATATTGGAGATTACATTGGTGGGTTGCGAGGGTGGAGGGAGATTCTGGTGCACACATTTTTAAAGTTAACATGAGCATATTTGTTGGATATACGGAGAGAGAGAGAAAGTGAGGGTGGTGAGCAGGTTGATGCGTTGGTGGAGATGATAGGGCTGGGGGAGTGAGAGAGAGACTGGGGAGGATGGTGAGTGGGGGTGAGAGAAGGTATACGCCGGTGTTTACGTGAGGTGGAAGATGAAGACGACGGAAATCCTGATACATGTGAGCAAAAGAGTGAGTGTGAACGTGGATACATGAATGCACGAGAAAAAGGGTTTGTCTGATTTGTACAGAAAAAGGCTTCTTGAACTGTTTTCTTGTTTAATGTACCTTATAAGCTTATATACAGTGTGCTTCTATTAACAGTTGCCATTACTGAAGAAGCTTTTAAGCGAAAATTTTTATCGGAGATTATACAATTTAAAATGAAACTGTTTACTTCTGTGGTTTTTTTATTTTATTTTTCCAAGTCTGAGACTACATGACAGGGCTGTACTCTACGGTTCCTTTCATAATATATCCCGGCATCAACCAGGCCCGACAGATATAGACACCTGCAGTGTTGGTCGGGAAATTTGAGCAACACTCTCAGAAACGCATCCATTAAGTGGATGAAACTCGACTGTGTGGTCCCAGTCTTCCCAACTGAGCCCCGCAGCAAACTCAACTCTGAGTAGGAGCGGTCGGGGCAGAAAAAACCCACATGACTTCTGATGGGATTCGAACCCAAGACCTCCCAGCCGGGAGTCTGCGACGCTAACCACTTCGCCACGGCGGCTGGTAGATCAATGACTGTTTGTCACAGAGCGAAGAGATCAATGACAGTTTTGGCGGCGTGCTAACTTTACTGTGGTTCTGTTAACATCCATCACCGCCTGCAGTCTCTCGACCTTCACACCTGCTGTTCTTGCTTTGGCATCAACCACCACCACTGCAGCCACCCCACTTTAAAACTGTTTTCTGCATTTTTTACCGATCCAGGAAAGGTTTTTTTTTTTTTTTTTTTAATTTCACCTGCCTCCACTGAACGTTTTGTGTGTTTAGTTGCTTGTTTATTTGTAGACTGTTTTGCGTATTTAGTTGCTTGTTTGTCAGTAGATTGGTTTGTGTGTTTATTTGCTTGTTTGTAGATTGTTTTGAGTGTTTATTTGCTTGTTTCTTTGTAGATTGTTTTGTGTGTTTACTTGCTTGTTTCTTTGTAGATTGTTTTGTGCGTTTAGTTGCTTGTTTATTTGTAGATTGTTTTGTGTGTTTAGTTGCTTGTTTGTCTGTAGATTGTTTTGTGTTTTCTGTCGCTTGCTTGTCTGTAGATTGTTTTTGTGTGTTTATTTGCTTGTTTGTTTGTGGATTGTTTTGTGTGTTTGTTGCTTGTTTGTCTGTAGATTGTTTTTGTTTTTATGTACATGTTTTGTCTGTACATTGTTTTTTGTGTGTTTATTTGCTTGTTTGTAGATTGTCTTGTGTGTTTATGTGCTTGTTTGTAGGTTGCTTTGTGCCTTTATTTGCTTGCTGGTCCGTAGATTGGTTTCTCTGGTGTGTTTATTTGCTTGGTAGTAGATTGTTTTGTGCATTTATTTGCTCGTTTGTAGATTGTTTTGTACGTTTAGTTCCTTGTTTGTAGATTGTTTTGTGTCTTTATTTGCTTGTTTGTAGATTGCTTTGTGTTTTTATTTGCTCGTCTGCACATTGTTTTGTGCGTTTATTTGCTTGTTTGTCAGCGGTAGAGCGCCGAACTCGTAATCTTGGTGGTCCTGGGGTGCGGGTTCGAATCTCCGCCTGGCCGTTTCGGTACAGGAGGATTTTTCACTCGGAGTTAACATCGGTTCTGACTCCATTTCCCATACAGTCCTTCGAATGAGACTATAACCGAGGTTCCGTGTGTGAACGCACGCATAACATCTTGCACACACGTAAAATTTCATCACCAAACTTTTGGAAGAGAAGGCCAGTTTGGCCGTTGGTATGGATGACACGTTACACATAGCATGCACCCTGCGTTAGAAATGGAAAGAATGAAGCAAGTAAGGAAATTGAGTGAACGATGTTGAACGATATTGACTGGATGACACGGGAAACGACTGAATGAAGCATCAGCTGGCAGCTCTTCGTTCGGCACTGCCCAGGTAGGCAGCCCGTTGTGTAAACGAGTGTGAATCGGAAAGCGCTTAGAGCTTGGTCTCTAGCCAAGAATAGGCGCTATATAAGTATTCATAATAATAATAATATAATTGCATACTTGTCTGTAGATTGTTTAGTGTGTTTATGTACATGTTTGTAGATTGTTTTGTGTGTTTATTTGCTTGTTTGTTTGTAGATTGTATATTTGCTTGCTTGTTTGTAGATTGTTTTGAGTGTTTATTTGCTTGTTGGTTCGTAGATTGTTTTGTGTATTTATTTGCTTGTTTGTCTGTAGTTGTTTTTGTGTGTTTATTTGCTTGTTTGTTTGCAGATTGTTTTGAGTGTTTATTTGCTTGTTGGTTCGTAGATTGTTTCGAGTGTTTATTTGCTTGTTTGTCTGTGTATTGTTTAGCGTGTTCACTTGCTTGTAAATTGCTTTATTTGTTTAGTTGCTTGTTTGTCTGTAGATTGTCTTGTGTGCTTTTTTGCCTGTTTGTGAATTTTTTTGTATATATGTGAGTGAGAGAGTCAGTGAGTGACTCTCTCTGTAGATTGTCTTGTGTGTTTATTTGCTTGTTATGTCTAGAGATCGCTTTGTGTGTGTATTTGCTTGCTGGCGTTGGAAGTGGGG
>JADBJO010023242.1:0-20000 GCA_016801955.1 Conus betulinus
ATTGGCAATCTTGAATTTTTTATTGTAGAATAAGTTTATGCCCTTCATTTACATCTACTTGATTACAAAATTGACTATATGCGCCGAAAACATCTCTCCAGAAGTCGCTAGAACTAGTTTTACTATTAAAAAAAAAAATGCGGTCCAATTTTACGAATTGATTCTAATTCTGGATATTGTGTCCGCAACATTACCACTCATTTTGGTTTTTCTGGTTAGTATTTTCCTTATCCACATTAGTTTCAATGCCTTTATATATTCTTCAATTTGGGGATTACCTAACCCTCCACTTGCAGCATTGTGCACTGTATATTTGCGTTTGATTGTGTCCATTTATTTTGCCATACAAACTCAAAACAAACTTTTCTGAATTTTCTTGATCTGAGTGTCTGGTGGATTTGGAAGAAGTATCCACAGAAAGATAAGCTTTGAAAGGATTAAGGATTTTAGTACCGCTACTCTGCCCAAGGTGTTATTGTTCTTTGTCACCAATTTCTAAATTATTTTTTTTTCACTTTCAAGAGTTTGTCTCCCACGTTTATTTCAACCATGTTTGACTAATCATTAGAAAACCATAGACCCAGTGGTTTTTTTTTTTTTTTTAACTTATGTGGGTTCCTCCATTTCATCTGCTTATGGTTAAAATAAGTTCTTTCGAATTTGTTCTTACTACCAAGCCATACGTTTGCGGTCCTTTCAGCGCCTTGGCTTAAGGCTGTGTCAGACCAGTTGGTATAGGCTAATCCTTTCAAAGCTTTCAAAGCGTCTGTGATCTTGATTGTCTCATCCTTTTTCCCCTAATGTCAAAGGAAATAAGAACAACGTAAACAAATGTTCACACGTTACTTTAAAAAAAAGACAGAGAAACAGGGATAAGAACAAGTCCATTACTTAAAGTCGTGTACGATTTAAACTATTATTTGCATATGGAAAAGATTGCTGGGATGTCGTACGTGTGTGTGTGGACTTTGTGAAATCTACAAACGTTGACCCGACCAATGTACGTCAGCCTTTTGGGTCTGGGATATTTTTTATCACTAAATACGAACAGTGTGTGGTAACACAAAGGGCACTGTAATTATAAATGGAAAACTGTGTCTAATCCGTTTAAAATCAGTATAAGCTGTCACGAGGATGACCCAATCTAAACTACACTTTCTGTTGTGTGTTCAAATGCTGGCAAAAATGATTACACAAAGCATGAATATGAAAGTTTTACAAAAGTCATGTTGAACATAAAACTGCATGTTGTGCTGACATTACACGACGATGTCAAAAACAGAAATCGACTGAATGTTTGAGGAAACGATATGAATATTGGATAAGTGTGACATGGTGTCAGGTTTGAAAACTAGCTATGAGAAGACATCTGAATTGTCTTTTGATGGACAAAATAACGTGCAAAACAGTTCATAGAAGACTTGACCACTGTCAGGATGATACAGAATCCCCAACAGTTTCTAACATCCAAACCATCATCGCACAGAATGTTCAGACTGCATTGACATAAATGTACACCTACAAGGGTAAAGAAAAAAAAAAGTCAGTTAGACTTAGTTTGGTCGAAAAAAAATTTCACACAGATAGGAAAAGTGTAGAGCAACTTATTACCATCCAAAATGGTGTATGTGTGGACATTTACCAAATCCAGTCAAAGAAGTTTTGCAGGCATTGTGTTTCTCTGTTTAAAGTTCGCATGGAATAAGAGAGAGAAAAAAAAAGGTGGTGGGGGGGGGGGGGGGGGGGGGGGGGGGGGCAAGAGGAGGGGAGGGAGGGAGAAAAACACACAGACGGACAGATAAATAGACAGACAGACAGACAGACAGACAGACTGACAGACTCACAGACAAAAGTTCTATTGTGAGAAAAAAAAATGTTGGGTTAGAAATTCAGTAAATAAAGATTACATATTGAAAACGACTGCAATATTTGTATTACTGAACATAAGCAGTTTTTGTATACTCGGATCAAATAATCTGAAGGCTGACAAAACCAGTAATTACTACAAAATGGACCCAAACGAGTACTGACAACTTCTGATAAAAACATTCTGAAAAACTACAAAAAAGCTGATAAAACCATACACAACAACATCCGAAAAAAAGAAAAAGAACCCGTACACCACATGGATCTACTTGACAGGGTGGAAACAACAGCAATAAAAGAAGCCTTCATAACCCTTAAAGACCATAAATCCAATTTCCACAACAACCCAACATGTAGACTAATAAACCCATCTAAATCTGAACTGGGCAAAAATAAGTAAGAAAATCTTAGAAAAAGCCATAAAAAAACATAAAATCAACGCGGAATACAACCTCTGGAAAAACACATATGAAGTTATCCAATGGTTCAAAAATCTTAACAAACAGAAGAACACAGTATTCGTCACATTCGACATAGTAGACTTCTACCATCCATAGATGAAGAGCTACTCACTAAAGCTCTGAAATTTGCTAATAAACACACAGACATAACAGGGTCAGAAATGGAAATCATTCTTCACACCAAGAAAACTTTTTGCAGCAGAAATGAAACATGGATCAAGAAAACGAATAAAAACTCAACGTTTGATGTGACCATGGGATCGTATGACGGTGCCGAAACATGCGAACTGGTCGGACTGTTTATGCTATCCAACATCCAAAACCAACTCGGAAAAAGCAGATTTTAAAACTTCTTTTTACCATCCCATTTTTAACAGATATATATATATATATATATATATATATATATATATATATATATATATATATATATATATATATGTGTGTGGTGTGTGTGTGTGTGTCAGTCCAGCATCGACTGAAGCAGAAATGAAGTACTATGCTGGGTGATTTGCATTTGTTATATCAGGTTTTAAACTATGGTATTCATGCTTGTTTTGCATATCTCTGTCAATCACCGTGCCATAGGGCTTTTTTCTGGTTGTTATTTGCCCAGTGTAACATTTTGAAGAAACGAAGTGCACAGCAGCACCTAAATTCAACAATTTACATATGGTGCAGCTGCGTCTTGAAAGGCAAAGATGAAGTTCTGTCATCTGCAAATGGTTTATTTAGTTTCTAGTTCCGTTGGAAAATAGTCTGTCTGGTGTGATTGCAATAAACCTATCATGGCAAGATGATGATATCTAGACTTACGCCCCGTACTAAACCTGAGATAGTGATCCAGTATTATTGGTGGAGCTTTCTGACTCTTTTCAGCTGGTTTTATCCAACTGTTTGAATTTAAAATCAAAATCATGTTATTATTTGATATACGTAGGTTTTGGAAAATAGCGAGAGTAAACACACTTAGATATATATCCCAGTCCATAAGCTTAAACAAAAAACAAAGAGAAAACACACTGACAGCCACACTTTTGTCTCCAAAGATGCTTTCCTTAATCTCAGCACCCTCAGCAACAACAACTGGAGCAGAGAAAGGAAAGGGAAATAATTCATGCTTTACCTGCCGCTGTGCTCGATCCTGTGATCGGAATGCACACAAAAGTCCTCATCAATGCGGTTTTGGCAATCCTCACAAGAATCACACACCAGACTGTAAGATATAAATTCCCTCGAAGCGTGACAATAGAAGTAGGGTAGAGTCAGTCCCGGAGAAACACTGCAATGATTATGATACCATTCCTGAGTGTTGGCTAAAGCCTCACACAGACCTTCGGATCGCAAGTCAACATGCCGTGTGTTAGATGTCCCAGGGGACATGTGACGAGTGGAACTGGCCACGCTGTCCAGTCTGTGGGTACAGGGAGTGTGACAGTCTTGTTGCTGTGGTGATGAGCCATCGGAGAGTGGACTTCACACAAAGCATGCCCATAGTAGACGAGAAATGTTTTTTACTATATCTGTGCTTTGGTGGCACGCCACAGGGATGGACCTTTATATAGGCACCAAGTTTGGTGAATTCGGTGTCCAGGTAATACGCAACTACGCCATTGCTCCATTGTAAGACATTGCTGTACCTATGGGGAAAACCATTAGATAACATGAAACGGGGTGTGTGTGTGTGTGTGTGTGTGTGTGTGTGTGTGTGTGTGTGTGTGTGTGTACGCGCGTGCGTGCGTACGTACGTTCATGCGTGCGCGCGCGCGTGCACGCGAGTGTGTGCATGTTTATAATATTCTAAACAGGCTTAAATTAGTGAAGGTACGTGCAAGGTGTTGAAAGAAAATCAAACCATGATACATATATACATGAAACTTTGCTTGTGGAGCATTGTATACCATAGAGACATGCGTGCAACGTTGCTTGTGGAGGTAGGTAGGTAGGTAGAGGTGAAGTTTACATCATGTTGCCTAAAGGATTTTAAGGACATGGTGTCCTAGACAGAAATTTGAACTTTTGGTGGCAGGATGCCTTGTCACTGGCGGGAGTCTTAGACTTGGTTCCAGACAGGGGCTGCCATACTTGTGCTGGTTTTCATCCTGGACTGGAATCTGGGCCCCCCTTCTTTTGTCGTGCTGAACTGGTGACCAGCTTTTAGTTCTGGTTCCGTGCTGAACTGGTGTCCAGTTTTTAGTTCTGGTTCCATGCTGAAACTGGTGTCCAGCTTTTAGTTCTGGTTCCGTGCTGAACTGGTGTCCAGCTTTTAGTTCTGGTTCCGTGCTGAACTGGTGTCCAACTTTTAGTTCTGGTTCCGTGCTGAACTGGTGTCCAGCTTTTAGTTCTGGTTCCGTGCTGGACTGGTGTCCAGCTTTTAGTTCTGGTTCCGTGCTGAACTTATATCCAATTTGCCGTGTTTGTTGGCTGATTTGGGGCGTTGGTAGTCTTCCCCCATCAATCGCCCCTTCCTCTCCACCAAATATAGAACATCCAAAACAAACAAAAAAAAAAACAAAAAAACAAAAAAAAAAAAACGATCCTGTTTTCAGAGCTGTCAAGAGGCCTTTTTCATGCTCAGGTGGCGATGGTCCTGTACAGTATAGGGCTGCCCCAAATTGGGAGTAAGACGGGCGTCGCTGGATTGGTGCACGAGTCCCTGAGTAGGTTCTCCCTGATATGGTCGAGAGGGCAGTTTTTCAGCCCAATCCCTAGAGGGCTACAAACCATGCCGATGCAAAAAAAAAACAAACAAAACATAGTTTTCCACGCCACAGTTATCACCGTTGGGCAATGCACCATCGCAGATTGCTCCACATCTCAGGGTGCCGTCCCCTGGCACACAGGCCATCACCATATGGATGGAAGGTTGACTAGGCCACCTGACACTAACCTCTCACATCAGTGTCCATATCTGGTAGATCTGCCACATCTCCCTCTGCACTCTGTGCAATGCTCCCCTGCAGAAAGTGTGTACACCTTATGTATATTATATGCCGTGTTCATGGTCTGACCAGCGCATTGGGCTCATGCGTAGGTCAGACATCTGCTAAGGTGTAGCCACGAGACCCTCTTCAATTCTCTCGTCTTAGTTGTCAATTCGGTATTCATCAGCTTAAAAATCACGGATAGTGTGGTCTCTCAAAACTTAGCGAATGTGATATAGAATATATGGACTAGTCTGCATGCTGTGACGCCTCCTTGATGAAACTGAAACTGAAACTGCTATACAGCTATGGTGTACAACATTGCCTATCGAGGATTATGTGTCTTAGAGCTATGCATGCAATGTTGCTTATCGAGCATTGTGTGCTTCACAGCTGTGTGTGCAATGTTGCCTGTCAATCATTCTGTCTTACAGCTGTGCATACAATGTTGCCTGCGCATTCTATGTCTTGCAGCTGTGCATACAATGTTGCCTGCCAAAGCATTCTGTCTTACAGCTGTGTATACAATGTTATCTATGTCTTGCAGATATGTGTGCAACGATTCCTGCAGACTATTATTTACCATACAGTTTAGTGTACAACATTGCCGAGAAAAATTTTATGCCATACAGCTGGTCATGCTGGTAACTTTGCGAAAAATAAGCATTGATTCACAAACGGAGAGAGAGAGAGAGAGAGAGGAGAGAGAGAGAGAGAGAGAGAGAGAGAGAGAGAGAGAGAGAGAGAGACTCAAGATTCAAGATGGTTTATTCACGTTTTAGGCCATAGCCCCTCGTGAAGGGGATTGCGAGTTAATTACAGTCATGTTAGCAGCTGAGCAACTGCACGGAAACATCACAAAATACATATTCGAAATAACACCTTATGACAGAATACACGATCGCAACTTGAATGCTTTGCATAAATAAATTGACAAATATTTAACAGTTTGCTCATGAGTACATGCTAAAAGAACTGCCAATCTAAACTGGCTTGGGAATTTATAAAACTTGATCGGTATATACTGAGCTCTTAGTTTGTGCAAAACAGGGCAACACAACACAAACTGCACTTCATTTTCGGTAATCCTTCTACAAAGTGGACATAGTAAAATAGTCTACTTCACTATGAGAACAACAACGGTAATAATGCTCGGCAATTTCAGGAATGCCAAGCCTGAATCTAGTCGTTCTATATTTAAGTGTCTGTCCAGATTTAGCTGTAGATAAGTTTTAACATTTCAAAAAGCTCAGCTGGGACATTGTCCACTCCTGGTGATTTCCCTGGTGATTTCCCTGGCTTCAGACACTGCATCACAGCCTCAACCTCCTCCTTCAGTGTTTGGAGACTGTTCTCGCTACCTGCAGGTCGTTGGTTGTCCTGCAAAATGGATGTGTCTGGGTTGAGCTGGTAATTGTAGAGGCCCTCACAGTATTCTGTCTACCTCTTCAGGATTTCTTCATTCTCTGTCAGTAGTTTGCCATCCTTATCTTCAATGACAGCTGATCTTGTCTGTTAGTCTTATTGACGGTCTTGAGTGTGTTGTAGGCTTCTTGCTGTTCCCAGCTTCCATGCCATTCTTGGTTGCTTCACACTACTCCCTCTATCCAGTCTTCTTCAGCTGTCTTCATCTTCTTTCTGACTTCTCTGTTCACCTGTTGGTACTGCATCCTGGCTTCGTCGCTGGAGTATTTCTTTCCTCTCAGTTTCCGCCTCTTGTCACATAGATCTAAGACCTCGTTTATAACCCAAAGCTGGATCTTCTTTCGCTTCTTTCCCACAACTTCTTCAGCTGCTGTAGTTAGCACCTCTTTGATGTTAATAGCAAGGGTGTCTAAATCACTGTCCACTAAGTTGAGGGCAGCAAACTTCCCCACCTACCTTAGCCTGGAACACCTCTGCAATTTCAGGGTCCTTCAAGTTTTCTAGGTCACAGCGAATGGGGGTTCTTTGGACAACGCTTACACTTCAGCTTGAGCTTGAAGGTTGCCAGGACAAGATCGTGATCACTACCAATGTTGGCGCCTGGGAATGTTCTTGTTTTTTACTTTGTTGATGCTGGACTTGTAGCGTTGTGGGGCCAGAATGAAGTCTACTTGGTTGTGAACTTGCCCATTTGGTGAGTGCCAGGTTGTGATTCTGGACTTGTTGTGTGGATGGAAAGTGTTTGCTAGGGCAAGTCGATGGTTTTTTGGCAAACTCCAGTAATCTAAGGCCTCTGTCGTTGGTTTCCCTAATGCCGAATTTTCCAGCTGTTCCTACCCAAGTCCGGTAAGCATCTGGCCAACCTTGGCATTCCAGTCTCCCTGGATTATGAGCATGTCTTTCTTTGGCACTGTTGCTATGGTAGAGTCAATCTGTTCATAGAACTCCTCGATTTCCTCGTCGTCATAGTCTGACATTAGAGCATAGGCCTGGATGATCAACAGGTTATGAGGTTTTGCAGAGATGCAAATAAAAATGAGTTGCTTGAAATGGGTGTACAGCTGATGATACTGCTTGCAGTTTCTTTCCGTATGACGAAGGCCACTCCATACTCATGTTTCTTCTCTTCCCCAGAGAACTAGATCTTATGTCCTTCTTCTCTTTTTTTTTTTTTTTTTTCCGAAGCCAGTCCATCCGACTTTGCACAGTCCTATGCTGTCCCAGCAATAGCGCTTCAGTTCATGGGTCAGCTCTTGAAGCTTGCCACAGGCATAAAGGGTGCGAATGTTCCATGTTCCGATGGTTGTGTTTTGGGTGGTTATGTAGATGTTTTTTACTCCAGTAGCTCACTTGTTGCTCCCATCCTGAAGTGAATCAGTGGGACACGTGGTCGTTGTTATACCAGGCCCCGACCAATCTGGCTTGGTATTCTTTCACTTTCTCATCATGCCCTTTCAGTGGATTGTTGAAACTTGGCACCACCCATCTCCTCTCAAAGCCAGGACCGCTAGATGTAGTCCACCAAATATAGAGTGGTACGCCTTTGGTCGTGTACACTTAGCCGTTCAGTCCATCATGGGACCCTTCCGCACTGGTCGTTGGCCGCTTGCTGCAGCTCTCCCACCCAGTGGTGCAGTGCAGACACCACCCCCCTCACGTGGTTTAGCCTGCCAGCTGAAGCGGTTTTACCGAAGTGTGGCGCTTGGAGCCAGCACGTGAGAGATTTAGGGGATGGATGCGGTCCAGTGATGCCCGTCATCCTAACTAGTATCAAGCAGCATGTTAGACATCAAAGGTAGTACCCTTTATCCAGAGGCCCCTATACCTCCCAGCTGAGCTTTTGAAATACAGAGGGGAAAAAGACCACAGAGGCTCTAACAATGCTATGTCAGAAGATCTGGACAGAACAGTAGTGGCCAACAGAGAGGGGCCCAGTCATTGGTGATTCCTTTACCCAAGAAGGGCAATCTCAAACAATGCCCAAACTACAGGACTGTAAGTCTGATCAGCCATCCCAACAAAGGCATGCTTCGCATCATCCTCAACTGACTGAAATCCAAGGCTGGGGGACTGCTATCAGAAGAAAAACAGGATTTACAAGTGGGCAGAGCTCTGTGGAACAAATTTTCAACTGCCGAGTCCTGATTGAAAATAATCTACAACACCAAAAGGACCTCTTTCCACAACTTTAAGAGGCATTTGACTGGGTGTGGCACAATGGTCTATGGCAGGATCTCAGAGACTTCAACATTGATGAGAGGCTCGTCCAAGTCATCCAGGCCCTCTAGGAACACTCCAGCAGCACAGTACTCCTCAAAAGCCAGCAGGGCCAGTTCTTCCCGACCACAGTCGGAGTCAGACAAGGGTGCCTACTATCTCCTGTACTTTTTAACGTCTTTCTGCAGAGAATCATGCAAGAGACCCTCAAAGAAACATCACACTTCCATCAGCATTGGCGGCAGGCCGGTCTGCACCTTCGTTTTGCAAACGACATCGACCTCATGGGGGGCAGCAACATCGAGCTCCAGGATCTGACAAACAGACTTGTCACAAGAGTAAGTGCCTATGGCACAGAGAACAGCACAGATAAGTCAAAGGTCATGGTCAACAGCATGACTAACAGCAATGTAAATATAA
This sequence comes from Conus betulinus, assembly GCA_016801955.1. Classification (NCBI taxonomy): domain Eukaryota; kingdom Metazoa; phylum Mollusca; class Gastropoda; order Neogastropoda; family Conidae; genus Conus; species Conus betulinus. The sequence goes on from JADBJO010023242.1 coordinate 9,314, forward strand.
CCATGAATGGATGAGCCCCTTGAAAAAAAGTGACCGTCTTCATGTACTTGGGAGCAACCCTGTCGAAAGATGGCACCCGCATGGCAGAAATCCGAATCAGGATCAACTCTGCATCAGCAGCGATGGCCAGACTGAACAGAGTGTGGAAGAGCAACATCAAATTTCACACAAAATTCCGGCTCTACAAGTCACCAGTGGTCTTCATGCTGTTATATGGCTGCGAGACATGGACACTGATGGCCGAAACAGAAAGAAGAATCCAGGCGTTCGAGACCAGCTGCCTGAGGAAACTACTCTGCATCTCCTACAAAGAACACAAGACCAATGATTATGTGCGGAACTGGTCACCAACCTAATTGGGCCCCACAAACCACTTCTGGCAACCGTCAAACGAGAAAAATGGCATGGCATGGTTTGGCCACGTCATTCGTCACAACACCCTCTCCAAAACCATCCTTCGAGGTACCGTTGAAGGAGGGTCGCAGACGAGGACGACAGAAGAAAGAGTTGTTCCGAAAATATAAAGAACTGGACCAAAATGACCATGCCAGATCTCCTCGCGACAGTTACAAACAGAAGAGCCTGGGAAAAAAACGGTGGCTGCCTCATCACGTCCACCCAACGATCCCAGCGATCAGGGACTGACTGAAGTTTCAAACATCAGGTACGGTACAAGAGGATCTGTAACAAATAAATCTGTCACTGTTATCCATATGAAAATTCGATTCCTGCATCTGCACAAAATCAGTCTATCTCTGAAGACTCTGAGAAAATCGCTGGTCGCATTAACGCCTTGATTCAACCAAACATAACCAAATCCAAACAGATACTGTTTACAATGAAAATTTGAGACCCAGTTTCTTTTGTCACGTTCATCTAAATCAGACAACACACGATAGGCCTTATATGGTAATCTGCTCTCATGCATTCTTGTTCATTTTTAACCAAAACTTAATACATTTTATGGCTGAGTTTATGTAAAATAGGGCAGTGTTCGTTTCGCCATATACAAGGTCATTGGGCGTTTGTAATTCAATTCCTAAAAATCTTTTGAGCCCAAACAAGGGGACCTTTTCGCACTGGACAGCTGTTTTTTCTAATCCTCATAAATTGGTACCATATGATACAATTGGCTGAATCTGTGCGTCGAACAGTTTCAGAAAAGTATGCAGGGAATGTTCTTTTAACTTAAAGAGATTTTGAAAAATACATAACAAAGCATTTTGGCTCTACCCAAAAGGTTATTACAAGCTGCTACGAGGTCTTGTAGGAAAGTAAATTCCTAAGTACTTATATGCATAAAACAACACACATAGTTATACACCATTGAAAGTCCATGTTTCATATGCATATAAGTGCCCCTTTTCCTAAATACTGAAACGACATTACTTTTATCCAAATTTACCTTTGAATGTAAGCCAGACGCTGCATGATGCAAACTATTTATCTGGGTTTGTAGACCAAAAGACTGTTTCAGCCAACAAGGCCATCATCATCAACAGCAATAGCAAAAAAAGCTCAAAGTAATCATAAATAAGCGCTGCACCATGTCGGCCTCCTCTAATTATTTCCAGAACTAATTCATCGATGAATAAAGAAAATAAAACAGGACTGCATACATCGCCTTGTTTCACCCCCCAGTACAGTTAATGTGATTAGTTAGACTAGCACCACATCTGACCCTAGCCTTTACATTTGCATACACGCTACGAAAAAACACATCGATACAAGTTTACCTTTGGTTCCATATTTCAAAATGATCGGCCACAACAAATATCCTTCTACTAAATCAAACGCCTTTTCAAGATCAATAAAGGGCACCATATAACTTACGATTGAAGAAAAACTGTTTTTGTATTAGCGCTAACAAAGTAGACATATGATCAACTGTTGAGTATCGTCTTTTGAATCTTGCTTGGTGTTCACCTGTCAAATTGTATTCTTCTACCCATTCTTGAAGTCTGTTATTAATAACTGCACCATATGTTTTACTGCTGATATCACACAATCTGTAATTGCTGGGATTTATTAACATCACTTTTTTTTGATAAAGGAAGAATTAAAGAATCAGTCCTGTTATCTAGAAAAAATACCTTCGTCGAACATTTCATTAAAAAAAAAAAAGTCAACAACCCGACCTCTGCATGTTTCAGTATTTCCCCAAATGATTCCATCTGGACCAGTAGCTTTACCAGTCTTTAACCTATTTATTGCAAGCAGTACCTCGGGGGTGATATAAATCGATTTCATAGCCATCGTTCATCTCCATCTTCCTCAGAACAGTCTTGATCATTATCTGGAAAAACTGTACCTCTTGTTTCCTCTAGTTCTAGTAAACCATTTAAATGATTAAACCAGTCTTCAACTGTTAAATCATTATGAACGTGTTTTCGTTTAAAATATATTGTATGTGCATTTTCCCAAAAACTCTTTGACTGTTTATGCTAATCACAAGTTTTTTTTCCAACAGCATGTCATTATACTGCTTTTCTTTTCTTTTTAACAAGTTTTTTTCTCTTCTGGCAAACGCAATGAGCATGACTGTCCTTTTCATCTCTTGTTTTGCTAAAGTTTCAGAGCAGACCTTTTGCTTTTGCTTTGCTTAATTTACATTCTCTATCATACCAGTCACTCTTGTCACGGACTGTCAAATTAATTTTCTTTTTCATAAAATCAGCTTGTTTTCCTAATACATTAATTAAAAATCTTCAAAGCATCATTACAACTAAAATCAATCAACCTAACTGCATGATCAAGTAAGGATAATGTTTCATTAGACTGCATTGCACTGACATAAACATGTTCACAATCACAATTCCACACAAACTTTTCAATTACCTGTCGTCTTTCAATCAGTGTAGGAGCACGTATAATAATGCTTTTCAGGGAAAAAAAATTGCAATGTAACTCAATGGGAAAGTGATCCAATTCTAGTCTGTCTGAGAGGAGCTATAAACATGAAGTAGAAAGGATGGTAAACAATTCTTTGTTGACTAGGAAGTAATCATTAACACTGTTTCCTGTTTCAGATATATACGTATAATTGCTATCAGTATCACCACTGCAAAAACCATTAAAAATACACAAACCAAGAGCTGTACACATATTTACAAACATTTACTACCAACATTATTAAGTATATTATCTTCAGATTTTCTTATGTAGCATCCAAAACAGAAAGGGTGTTAAAGTGATCACAGGGTACATTATTGTCGTCAAATATATCTGGGAGAAAAATTGGAAGTTCTGCTATTTAAATTTCCAGAAACAATCCCATGTGCATCATCAAACTGAGTAATACAATCAAAAAAGGCACTCTTCAGGTGCACTTATGCCATTTTCAATATCAAAGTGAATGTAAAAAGGTGAACCAACAGGTGGAACATAAGTACACGCATAGATGACATCCCTTGTTAAACCAAAAAGACTCTTGTCAATCAAAAATAAAAGAACATTTGGGAAATCTAACTTGATTTCTGTTATATAAGACATGAGTTCATTTTGGAAAAGACATAGTAAGCCACCTGACATTCTTCCTTTGTCTGGTAAATTAAATGGTAGGTTTAGAAAAGATAGTATAACCTGGACATGTAACACATTCAAGATCTTCTACAAAAGTTTCAACTAGGCAAATGACATCAAAACCAAACAAAAATAAAATACCTATCTCTTATTTTAGACAGAAGTCCATTTACATTCCAATGTGTGAATGAAAAAAACAAACCTCACATTCTCTAAAGACTTCACTAACTTCAATGTGAACAGTGTTACCATTCACACATTCCTTTCCATTTTGAGATCTGAATCTTTGATTCATCTCTTGTTTCTTGGAGACAACTGTCTTCACCGATCACATCTTTCTCTCTGTACGATCTTTTTCCTTCTGAAATGCCACCTCATTACAACCACCAGTGTTTACATCCGTCGATAAAGTATGTTTCATTCTTGAAATGGTTTGTCGACAAACCCTGTTTTCGCCCATGAAGTTTGTTCGGTAATTTGTCAAGTCTGTTCCAACAATCATCTGTACAAATATCATGACATTGAACATGAAAAACATTTTCACTTAGAAAATTATTTTCAAACTCTTCCTTATTTACAACCACCTCCCCCCATCCATGCCCCATAAAGAATCCATTGTTTACACCACTGACCGGTTCATCGCTCACTGCGCTCGTGCCTTTGGCCTCCGTAAAACCCGCATGTTTTGCACGGTAGTCACGTCACCACCTTACCTACGCTATCCGGGTGTCAATCTGGGCAGGCTACCCCCCCTATTCAAGCTCCCTCAAATTTTGCCCTTCATCTAGAAAAAAACCTTTTTCCCTTCTATGAGAAGATGGTAAAAAATCATGGTGACCTGCTTGTTTTCACTTCTGGCCTTTTTTTCAGCGAGTGATGATTGGTAAGTTATGTTTAGCGTTTAGGTGGTGAACCTTCTCAAACTGGAAGTCGTCGGACAGGTCGAGTTTGTTCGCAATCACACTGTTGATAAGTCCTTCACAGTCGGTCTGGGTCTCATTCTCTTTAGGGAGTCCACAGAAGATCAGATTACTCTTCTTTAAGCGCCATTCCAGATCGTGAGCAGGCAACCCACTATAACGCCGCCTTCCGACGACGACCTAAGATTCAATGTCCTGTATAAAATGGAGGCATATTTTCTGGCCCTTTTTAACAAAAAGTTAATGACGACCAGCTGAAAACATCCACATCTGATGCGGAAATCCATCTGCGAGGAAGGCATCATCAAAGATAAAGCTGTTGACAAGATCCAGGGTTTGAACACTTTCAAATACCACTGTAATTAATGAAATCGTCTAGAGCTCATTAATCATGCAATTGTCTCTTCTGAACTCAATTCACCCACCCTGAGAGAGAGAGAGAGAGAGAGAGAGAGAGAGAGAGAGAGAGGGAGAGAGAGTTTCAGTTTCAGTTTTATTTTCAACGAGAAGTGTAGCTAGTCCATGTACGCTGTACCACATCTGTTTCGAGACTGCTCTGTGCACAATTTATAGCTGATGGATAAATAGATTAATGACCTAGATGAGAGGACTTAAGAGACTGTCTCAGGGATCTCGCTTAGCAGATGCGTGATGTGAACATTAGCTCAACGTGCTGGTTAAACCTTGGGTGTCTACGTAACATTGTTCCCTGCCACTATCATCATGTGTGTGTGTGTGTGTGGTGTGTGTGTGTGTGTGTGTGTGTGTGTGTGAATGTGTGGTGTGTGTGTATATAAATGTGTGAATGATGTGCTGTGTGTGTGTGTGTGTGTGTGTGTGTGTGTGTGTGTGTGTGTGTGTGTGTGTGTGTGTGTGAGAGATTGTGTGCATGTGTGATATGATTGTGTGCATGTGTGTGTGTGTGTGTGTGTGTGTGTGTGTGTGTGTGTGTGTGTGTGTGTGTGTACACGTGTGCACATGCATGTGCATTAATCTGTGTGCATGATCTGTGGGCTTGCAAGAGCATGCTCCTGCATGCATGCATGTGCAAATGTATGTGTACATAATATATTCTCTTCCCCTCTCTTTCTCTCTTCTTCTTTCTGTATCTCCCTCTGCCTGCCCCTCCCTCCTCTCTTACCCCACTTCCACCCCCTCCCATTGTTTCTGTCTGTCTGTCTCTGTCTCTCTGTCTCCTGTCTGTCTGTCTGTCTGTCTGTCTGTCTGTCTCTCTCTCTCTCTCTCTCTCTCTCTCTCTCTCTCTCTCTCTCTCTCTCTCTTTCTCTTTTCTGCCAGCTTATCCGACACGCTCACTCAACTTTCCTTTCTTGTCTGTATGCCTCTCTTTTTCCAGCTCCATTTTGCTTGTATTCCTTGTCATTTCCATTCATTCAACTCCGCCCCCCCCCCCCCTCAACCACACACACACACACACACACACACACACAGACACTTCCTGTTCCTTTTTAAAGCAATTTGAACTGTACTGAACTGTTTTTCAGAAAGTGAGAACAGAAATGTCTGTCTGCAATTATTTACAGCTGTTAAGCGGCTTGACTTCATGCTTGGGGTGGCGGTGGTCCTATACAGCGTATAGCCACCTCAAAATGAGGGGTGGGGCGAACGTTGCTGGAGCGCTGTAGAGTCCCTGAGTAGGTTTTCCCTGATCGTGGCTAAAAGGGCTTTTTTTTTTCATACATCATCCCCATCCCTAATTTTTTATCTCCTAAAGTCTTTATTTGGTGATGGAACAATGGTTAGCTTGCACTTGTTTTTTCTCCCACTACTAGTCTGTTCAACGCATTATTGTTTGATAAATCAGTGGAAGATTGCATCTCTAAGGAATTCCAACTAACGACTGCACGTTACAATTCTTACCTGTTTTCAGCACTCATGTGACTGATAATGCTTGGCTTATTAAAACAGTACATCTGGCTGCTCTGACTGTCAACACCTTTTGATCTCCCTTGCATCCTTAAATAGATCCGCAGGCATAGGCTCAAAGATCCCCCCCCGTATCTCTAATTCTCTTCATATACTGATTTTAATTACTCAGCAACTTCTTTCTTTATGGCGCTTTCTTCTCATTATTTTTTTTTAAAAATTTTACTTTTCTACCTTTCACAGGCTGCTTTATGGTTCCTTGGGTTCTGTTTTTGAACCCTTTGCTGTGAAAATGCCACAGAATTATAGGTTGTGGTATATCTCCATTTGATGTCAAAGGAGCACAGACACAATCACAATCTCACTGACAAGTCCTAATCAAGATGGACTTTGATGGTCCCCATACTCCTAGTGAAGACCTTTGTAATGTAACACCCTAATTTTTCATTCCCTTGTTTTGTTCTAAATACCCCCCCCCCCCCCCCCCCCCCAGTAATGATGGCGGGATTGTTAACTTGCAGTTTTTCCTCTACTATAAATTCTCTCTCTCTCTCTCTCTCTCTCTCTCTCTCTCTCTCTCTCTCTCTCTCTCTCTCTCTCTCTAAATATTGAGTATATACCTTTCACGAAAACATGCGTTTTGGCCAATGGTAAAGCAAATAGTCTTACATGAATACTACATTTGGTCTTATAATCATTATTCCAGTGTTGCTTTTGTTTACCTTATTGTGTATGAGCATACAAACATGAGCCATTTAAGCCATTTAAGAAGAAGAAGAAGAAGAAGAAGAAGAAGCATGACAGAGATGGGGAAATAACAACTCCCAAATAAAGAAAATAGCTCGTTACATGTGTTTTGATCGAACTTTCGTCAAGGGAATCTTGATCGTGTCTATAATGGCAGCTTGCTCAAGGGATTTCATAAAGAGGTTCCATTTTTGATAGGTCTCCAAGCTGAGCAGTAAGTCTGGACTCCGACACCAGTGATCGTGAAGCATATGCCAGTATAATGCCTTTTCATACGTGTAGCATCTTTCGCCAATGTGAACCTGTGTAAAGACAAGCAGTGTTAAGGAAAAGGGTACAGGGCTAAGAGTCTAAAAGGCCACCTAGGGTAGCTCTTCCCCCACCTAGGCGGGCTCTTCCCCCACCTAGGCTGGTTCTTCCCCCATCTAGGCTAGATCTTCCCCCACCTAGGCCAGCTCTTCCTTCACCTAGGCTAGTTCTTCCCACGCCTAGGCTAGCTCTTCCCACACCTAGTCTAGATCCTCCCATACCTAGGCTAGCTCTTCCCCTACCTAGGCTAGCTCTTTCCCACCCAGGCTACTCTCCCACACCTAGTCTAGATCCTCCCATACCTAGGCTAGCTCTTCCCCTACCTAGGCTAGCTCTTTCCCACCTAGGCTAGCTCTTCCCCCACCTAGGCTAGCCGTTCCCCCACCTAGGCTAGCTCTTCCCCCACCTGGACTAGATCTTCCTCCACCTAAGTTTGTTCTTTCCCCCTCATAGACTAGCTCTCCCCCCCAAGGCTAGCACCACCCCCAGCCCCCAGCCCCCCCCCACCCCCCCACCCCCGTGTTAGTTCTTCCTCCACCTAGGCTAACTCTTCCAACACCTAGGCTAGATCTTCTATTCCCTCACCTGTATTACTTCTTCCCCGACCTAGGCTAGCTGTTCCCCCAACTAGGCGAGCTCTTCCCCACCAGGGCTAGCCTGACCCCAGGAATAAGTACTCTAGTTATCTACTAGTTACCTAGCCCACACACNAGAGAGAGGACACAGCACACAGCATCACACTCCCTCCCCCTTCTCTCGCGGCTGCGGAGGCGAGCGGGGGTCGACGGCTACACGCTCCCCCTCTCTCCACACACACACACACACACACACACCCACACACACAATCTAAGACAGAGGCAGGGAGAGAATGGAAGTCCAGCATAGTGTATGATCGACTTTTCTGGTGGCTAGTGAATTTTGTTTCTGTCTATTTCATTCATGTATTCCTTGGTTCTCTTTTTAGTTTTTGTTTTTCTTTTTTTTGTTTAAAGGAATTTGGTGTGGATGATGATAGCAAATAATTACTGGTGTAATTTGATTTTAAATTGTTGGAAGCAGGTTATCTGAGAGACAGATTATAATTTGTTCCAAAAAGCTTGGACCTTGAAAAAGGAATAAAGCCCCCCTCTCCATTGATTCTTTGTTCCCGGTGTGTGAGACTGCTGCCAGGAGACGAGCAACACAGGAGGCCTATAATATAACAAGCAGATTTCAGACAGACAGACAGGTGCAGGCCAGAGATGAGAGCAAATAGATCAAAAGATAGTGGTGGTTCTGAGAAAGCTTGTAGTCGATTCTGAACATCATCAACTACTGATTGATATAGGCTACCTACGGTTTAAACACACCACACCAGCTTTCCAATCACCCGACACCCTAAACACCCTAAAAAGGGCTTGAAACAAAATGTAACAACCATAATTGGCAATTGCAACAAACGGCCTTGAATATAAGTGGTCCAAACACAAATTGACAATGGTGTTTTGAACAGCAAATTGTTTTTTTTCATATAATTGAAAACGTCACAACTGCATTAAGCATACTGATGCAATAAATCCATTTTTCGTCAGAAATATTTCACGCATTTATGTCAAAGAGTGGCCATTAAACGTGTTAAAGATGATAACGGGGCCAAATGGCCATTAAACGTGGTAAATGTGCATTACGTCAAACAGTGGCCATTAAAACGTGATAACGGGCAAGATGATATACGATAACGGCCACAGTGGCCATTAAACGTGATAAAGATGATAACGGGCCACGGTGGCCATTAAACGTGATAAAGGTGATAACGGGACACAGTGGCCATTAAACGTGGTAAAGATGATAACGGGCCACAGTGGCCATTACCGTGGTAAAGATGATAACGGGACACAGTGGCCATTAAACGTGATAAAGATGATAATGGGCCAAACACAGTTGGCTGGAATCAAGCTATTTAAAGGGAGAAAGTGTTCCCATTATAGCCAGTTAAATTAAGAATATATTTAGAATAATTCTGGGTAAAAAAAAAAATTTAAAAAAAAAACATGTAAAACGCAACTCTGTGTTTTCTTCATTCGTATGCACATAGTTCTAGGGGACTGAAGGAAACGTGTTTCAAAAACGTGTTGACTTTTCACATATCTTTTTTTTTCTCTGCAGCTCCCAGCTCTCTCACACGTTCACCTGTTTGTCACACAGCAACAAAAGGTACCAAAGAGTTTTTGAACATGCTCATCACTCACTCACGACGCCCAGTTAGAGGAGATAAGTGATCGTTCGTTCTTCGTTTTCAATGCCTTGCATGTTATGTGTCTTGCCTGAAGAAGACCAAACAGGTGGAAAGGTGTGGTGTTTTGTCCTGTAGTTTGTGCATGTTGTGTGTCTTGCCTGAAGAAGTTGGAAAGGTGTGGTGTTTTGTCCTATATAGTTTTGTTTGTGCATATTGTGTGTCTCACCTGAAGAAGACCAAACAGGTGTAAAGGTGTGTGTTTTGTCCTGTAGTGTGTTTGTCTCTTTCGTTCAGTGGTAGTCATTTTTTTTTCTGTGAAGTTTGTTTTCAATTTCTACCCACAGTCACCTCCCCTTGAAACTGAAACTTTGACGACATGTTGCCACGCCAGTTTCCTGTGGAGCGCTGATGATAAAATTACCAGGATTTTCGAGCTTTTGCATAAATATCTGAACAATTGGAATACAAGCTAGCCCCCCCCCCCCCCCCCCCCCCCCCCCCCCCCCCCCCCCAATCCCCCAGCCCCCGAGAACACGACATTTCTCTAACATAAGGCTATACATGATAAAAAAAAGACTGATTCATATCTAAAGATGGTTCGTGGATTTATATCAATACTCCTGGAAACTGATCGAGGTGTTTTGGTGCCAGACACCTAGAACAGGTCTAGTGTTGAAATGGGCGGTAAGTGGCAGGCATTTGAAATATAGGAGAGTTTCCTTTCCAGTTCATCTTAATAACAGAAAGAAAAGGCGTGTCACGCGGCATCGAGTACGTACTGGTGTCAACACTGCAAAAACAATAACTTGCATGAATTTTTCAGTAGATATATCCTTGTAAGACATGCTGTTACATTACCAAAACATATTTTTGTACTGCCATATTGGGATACGGTGGATCTTTATTGGAAAAGCCGTTCTAACAGTGTCCTGAAGAGCAGTCGAGAGCCTTGGAAGATTGCGTGTTGACTCCTAAAAAAACGCAGAGATGGGTACATTTTCCTTTTTTGAAAAATGGCGGAAGAAACCTGCAGATAGTACTCCAGAGTTGTCTCCCTGGCACATACAAAATGTGGTGGCTGTGTGTATAC
>JADBJO010023242.1:25000-26818 GCA_016801955.1 Conus betulinus
GTGTGTTGTCAAATTTTGAAGCTATTCTGCTGTTTGGTATTAAATGTTGATTGTGCAGAATGATTCTCTGTGTGAAATGTTGAAGCTATTGTTGGTTCATATTGAATGAAATATAGATATTGACTGGTGTGCAGAATGACTTTTTTGTAAAACGTTAAATCTATTATGTTGTTATAAATAAATGAAACATAGGTATTGACTATAGTGAAGAATGGGCTTTTTTGACACGCGTTTAAGCCACTTCTTTTTGTCATATTGGAGAAAAGTGGATATTGGTTATTTGCAGATTGCTCATTGTGAGTCGTTTAGTTCTTCTGGGCAGATCGTATGACTTCCATGACACTGTGATGTTAATAACACATCAGCTCCTGCTCAGAGGTAGCAGCATAACATTCACTTTTCAGTCAACCAAATAAAATTAGTCTTGCTCTGGGAAAAAAAAAAAGTATACATTCTTTTAGTAACATAAGAAAAAGGGTTATAAAACGCCTGCGTCTGCCCTGCTGAAAATAAGAATATTCAGCAATCGTTTCGTTTGCTTTCTGTTGGGAACACAAACGTATCTCTCGCACTTAGTGTGCGCTGACCGTTCCAAATGAAAGGGTTAGCCGGATATCCAATCAGATATATAACCGAGTCCACGAATGTCAATTTTTCGTGCATGAGGATAAGGTCCTTATTCTAGTTTTGTGTTGCAGACTGTAGCAGCCAAGTGGTCAGAACGCATGCTTCTATATCTGAAGAATACAGATTCGAGTCCTTAAGACAGTTAGCAGACGAAGTGTAGTATACGAAATGTTCAATCTCCCTGTTCGACATGTGTGCAGTCGTACTGAGGCTAAGCATTGTCGTGTTAACTTACGTCAGTGTTTGATGTTTTTATGGAACTACAGATATATGTAGTTTGTCCTGTTAACTCACGTCAGTGTTTTGACGTTTATGGAACTACAGATATGTCTGGTATGCTGAGGGTGCTTACAAGTGAGAGAAATTACGAAGCGTTTCCTAGAGACTACAGTTACCATGAGGCCAACACTCCGACTGCAGCAACACCGTTGTTCATGTGCCTGCTATGACATACCTGCAAACCCTAGATGAATGGAATGTTGGGACACACACACACACACACACCACACACACGCACACACACACACACACACACACGCGCACGCACGCATGGACGCACACGCATGCACGCGCACACACACACACACACACACACACACACGCACGCACGCACGCACACACGCACGCACGCACACGCACACACACACACACACACACACACACACACACGCGCGCGTTTTTTTAAAACGTATTTGTCATGACTGGTATAATGTTTTGAATCATCTAGTTTACGACCTACGGGGCTGCCCGACAACAGAACAATAGCATTTGAACCGGACATTGTAGCCAGTCCTAATATGTAAGTGTTCACAAACAGCTTTATCAATGCATCGTAAATTCGCCTGCAAATCAGAAAAAAGTCACGTTTGATGATAGTTTCATTTGTCACATCCATGTTTCATTCTCAGACACAGTGTTAAGACTTTTATTTCCCTTTCTCTCACTCCATGTCAGCTCAGAAATTGACAACTGTATGTTCACAGATATTGCCGCTGATAGTAGTTTGTCTATTTCCCCAGGTCCAAATGATTGTTTTTGATCAATTTCAATCTTTCTCACCTCCTTACCATTTACATAAAAGTGGCTACTATTGATCTCATAAGTGTTTTCTCCTCACGTAGGACGCATTCCCAGGTTTTAAATCGAACAACATTTACGGAAACAAATCCATTTGACAGTGCCATTTAGTCG
>JADBJO010023243.1:7500-10000 GCA_016801955.1 Conus betulinus
TGTGTGTGTGTGTGTGTGTGTGTGATGTCATGTAATTTATTGTTAAATGAGACTGAATATGTCAAATAATGTTCATGCTAATGCACTTAAAAGTTGTATACATTCTTTGTGCTGAGTTTGTGGTATCTGTAATCCTGATATTACCCAACCATTTTAGGCAGTTTATAATCCAAAAATGAATATTCTTTCTTCTTCTTCTTCTTCTTTCTTCTGCTGCTGCTGCTGCTGCTGCTGCTGCTTTATTCGTTAGCATCTACATTTGAGCTCGTATATCATTTTGATAATGTTTGCCTGTCATCTGTTCGTTCTGAATCCTAGAACTATTCAACAATACTTAGCACGTAACTGCCCTTTGATGGCAACTTGACCAAAAGTTAAATTGTGTTACGACTCTAATTTCAAATGTTGTATGATGCTTAATTTGTCCAGTAGTTGTCTTGTCCTACGTGTCCTGCGAATTTGCTCAAGAATCACATTTTCTTCCGTTGCGATATTCTCTTGATTCAAAAGATATTTTTTTTTCAAAATGGAGCGACTGATGGTGGAGAACGAAGCAAAATTTAGAAAGAGTGGGGGTTAGTTGCCGCCAAGGACATTGACAAACAAAGTACAGGACAAGACACGATGCATTTCGACCTGTTGGATCTTCTTCAAGCAAAAAAAAAAAAAAAAAAAAAAAAAAAAAAAAAAAAAAAAAAAAAAAAAAAGATGCCAATTACATTTAGGGCAGTACAAACAAAGAACGAAGAGAGACTTATCTGATGTCCATGTGGTGTGCTGTGAAGAATGGGATGGACATCAGATAAGTCTCTCTTCGTTCTTTGTTTGTACTGTCCTAAATGTTAAATGTGATCATTTTTTTTTTGCTTGAAGAAGACCCAAGAGGTCGAAATGCATCGTGTCTTGTCCTGTACTTTGTTTGTCAATGTCCTTGGCGGCAACCAACCCCCACTCTTTCTAATTTTTTTCTTCAAAAGATAATGATAAAACACTACGATAATTTTGAATTTGATTTCCACCTCAAATATAGTTCCCCCAAAGTTCCGTTTATGTCTTCAAATAGTAACAACGTCATAAAGTGTATTTTTGAACGTATCGGTTCAAATACTAAAGAACTTACAGGTTTTTCCCCCCCCAAAAAAAAAAAAAAAAAAAAAAAAAAGCAAAAGCAAACAAAAAAATCGCTCAGCAGATTGTTCTTCTTGGCAATCCACCAGTTCGCGAACAACAAATGCTTGATCTTAATAAAAAATATTTACATGAAATATTCTAAAACAAAAAATGTGCTTTCCTGCAGTCGCCTGTCCTGGTCTCCCACAAAATGGTAAAAAAAAAAACAACAACAACGAAATAACCAATGTTCTTCTAGTCTCTGTGGGCATGCTTTGTTGTTACATTTGTCCCTTCCGAATGTCAGTTGGAACATTTTGTCTTTAGTGATTGGGCTTGATAACTTTTTTTTTTTTCCCTTGTGCTCTGAGACAGGAAACGGAAGTCATGTTTGACACGACAAATGACTTTCTCACACAGAAGAAGAATCACTGTATCCAACAAACAATCACTGAGCAACCCCTGCCTCTCTCTCTCTCTCTCTCTCTCTCTCTCTCTCTCTCTCTCTCTCTCTCTCTCTCTCTCTCTCTCTCTCTCTCTCTCTCTCTCGCTTGCTCGCTCTTTTTATAAATCTAATCAAATCAGGGTTGAAAGAATAGAGAACGATTTAGAGACAAATGGATATGCACGTGAATTTTTTTTCGGCAGCTTTGATGGAGCTTCATAAATGACATTAATAGAACCTGCGATAAAGTGGCATTATATGTAATCGAATTGCATGAAGTGGTGCCACATACAGGGCATTGTGGAAGCTGTCATACAATTGCATTTCACCCTGCTGAATAACATACAGTGGCACTAGATACTATGGTTTTACAGAAACTGTTATATAGTGGTATTACACAAAATTGTATTACAGAGCTGACACTGTTTACACACAGAGTGGCATTACCGAACATGTCATACAGTGTTACGACACAAATTGACACTGCAGAACCTGTCATGCAATGGTTCTACTGAGAGTGGCATCATATAACTTATCATACAGTGTACAGTGTAATCTCAAGACGCAAACACAGGTTTATCAATAGAACCTTTTACATTGCTATCATCGCCATATTTAATCAATCTGTCAAGTTTTAAGTGATGGCGTGAAGATCTGAAACTTATTAAGATGCCAGACATCTGATGGCCTGATTAAGAATTAGCACATGGATGAAAATATTGGGAAATGGCGCCATAAAAGAGCAAGGGGGGAGAGGAGTGAAGGGGCCAAACGAGAGGGAGGAGGAGGAGAGGGTGAGCACTGTGTGAGGGAGATGGAGCAAGGTTGGGCACCCATCTCCTGTCTTCCCCAGGCTGTGTATCTGGCACGCTGCCATCAGTCAGGGCTGGGTCACACTGGACGCTGGACTGTTGCTTTCACACCATGGACCGTTTCTGTCTTGGG
>JADBJO010023244.1:0-15000 GCA_016801955.1 Conus betulinus
GAGCTGGAGCCACGGCCGTTAGAGGAGGTTCTGGCGGCTCTCCCTTCTCCCTCCAAAGTGTGTCCATGTATTGATCCTGATGATCTGGACGTTCTGCCAGGAGATCCAGAACTGTACAGCAAGATGGAAATGCTGTATGAAATGTACAGAGAGAAGGAGCTGCTCAACTCCCTGTCCATCGCTGACAGCGAGCAGGAGTCACGGCTCTCAGAACTTCTGGCGGTTGTCCCTGCCCCTTCCAAACTGTCTTCATCCATTGATGCTGACAACCCGGATATTCTGCTTGGAGACTCAGAACTATACAGCAAAATGGCAATGCTGTTTGAAAAATATCGATAGAAGGAGCTGAGAGCTGAGTGGTCTGTGGAATCGTTTTTCTTTTGGTTGAATGTTCCATTTAATGACAAATTTTTCGCACCATTGGCGGTGGGCTTTCATTTGATAGATGTAGAATTGTGTGCATCAAAGTTCTGATTCGTGACGAAACAACTGTGTTAGAACACAGAACGTTCTTTTCCTTTTTTTTTCTTTCATCTAAACTTATGCGATATTATTCATAAACCCAAACCTTTTATTTCCCTGTGTTATATTCTGTTCTATACACGTGTTCTATGTGTGATTTTTAAGCTTATTTTTACAGCATGGTTTAGCAATTATCGTTCAAGTCGTAAGGGAGTGATAGTAGAGAATGGTAGCGATGTCACCTCCGCTTACTGTGTCCCCTGAAGATGAAATTAAAACCGAAAATCAAACGAAAATGTTCCGTACATAAGGTAGAGAAATGAGTAAAGGCATCGCTGACAGTGAGATACATATTCAGGCACTGAATTTTTTTTTTTTGTGTTTTTTTTGATAGGCATAAAAACGGAAGTGGTTAAAAACAGTGCCTTCATTACATCGAGAAATGAATTTAAATACTTCTATGGACCCCATCACACACACACACACACACACACACACACTGTGTATTCTGGAAACTGTTCTGCAAACACCTTCAAAAATCTTTCAAACAACAATCTACATAAAAGAAATGACATAATTCCTGAACTATTATTTCAACATACAGGTATGCTGATGAATATTTTTTTTACAAGTAGTGGGCAGAGGAAAACTTTTTTTTTTTAAGCTAGGGGCGTGATGGGCAGTAATGATGAATTTGGAAGACACAGAGCTCTTAATAAAGATCAGAATCAAAATAAACTCTTTGGAGTACAGGGTCTGCTAACATACAGGTAACTCAGTACTCCGAACAGAAGTAAAACATCACTATCCTAGAGAAAAGTACCAATTCGCCAGCGAAAGCCGCGCTATATTTAACGGCTGTGAAAAAAAAACAATCCAATCTGAAAAGGCATCGATACAAAAGTGCGACTCACTCAAAATTACACTTGTGATAAACGTCTGAAAGAAAACGCATCACAACCACAATGATCCTCTGGTCAGTGCTGACCCGCTGTGAGTGGCGTGGCAGTTGCTTCCTTGCTGTGTTTGGTGGAAGTCGGATTTTAAAGGTCTGCCTTTTGCAAGCGCCTTTCCGTGTTGATGCGCGCAAAAGAAAAAACGAACCAAAAGTTGTGAATTTTATAGTAACGTTTTGCAGGGAAAGAATAATAATTAATTCTTCAGTCTTGGCTATAAGTATGAAATGATTGTTTAAAATCAGAGGGAGAGGGGGGAGGGGGGGGGGGGGGGACAGGTGATGTGATGGTAATTATTGTTACTTAGGTTTGACCTTCATGTAGTGGTCTTTAGCCTAACGGTGAAAAGATGCGTACAAACGTACGTCTGATGTCTATGAACTTCAAGGAAAACTTTCTATGCCGCTGAGCTAAAAGAAAAAAGAAAGAAACAAATAACAAGACAGCGGCATAGTAACATTTCTTTTGTTTGTTTCAATTTACGTCGGCAGTGACCTCACTTTGAAACTTGTTTTCACGTATATGAAATAAGATTTCACATTTTTAGACATTCTGTGTCCAGATCTTGTATTTTGTCTTTGCTTTGTGCTCATTTTGATTTTTTTTTTCTTATTTTGAATGACAATATCAACAGGTTAGGTACGAAGCCTGGGTTTAAAGTAGCTTATTTTACTTGACGAGGGACAGTGTCGTTAAATACCCAAACTTAGAACAAAATTACTATGACGACAAACACGGGTGGAGTTGTCTTTTCCTTGGTTTTCTTTTTTTTTTTTTTTAGTTCTTTGTCGTTCAGAGTTATGTATTCATGTCTTATTCAGTTGTCATAACAGTATCTGAGGATATTTTAAGAATAACTGACAGAAATGCTGCTGTTCGGTTGATGTCTCTGCGCAAGGTCCTCTTGTGACGCACCTGTAAGCTCTTGTATTTTTTGAATAAATATTACGAAAAAAAAATCTGAAAATTGTCTAAATGTTTGCTCATTCTCTCTCTCTCTCTCTCTCTCTCTCTCTCTCTCTCTCTCTCTCTCTCTCTCTCTGTATCAAAAAGCAGCTCCTGACAGAAATCAAGGTCTCATGATCACTGTTACATTTGTCTACCGACCATCAAGGAAAGCATTCACAGATTGCACGTGGCCACACACACACACACACACACACACACACACACACACACACACACACACACACACACACACACTCTATCTCTCTCTTTTCTCTCTGCCTCTCTCTCTCTCTCTCTCTCTCCCCCCCTCTCTCTCTCTCTCTCACACACACACACACACACACACACACACACACACACACACACACACACACACACGCTTTTATGACCACATGAAAGTCGTAAATTCATGCATGAGAGTTTGACAATGACATCTTTCGTGTCAGTGGTAGCATC
Organism: Conus betulinus; assembly: GCA_016801955.1. Classification (NCBI taxonomy): domain Eukaryota; kingdom Metazoa; phylum Mollusca; class Gastropoda; order Neogastropoda; family Conidae; genus Conus; species Conus betulinus. Next base: position 2,823 of record JADBJO010023244.1, read on the forward strand.
ATGCGTGCCAGAGATATTCTACAGCAATGATACAATAAACTCCTGGCTAAGTCCACTCTATCAACATTTCAAACGATGAGGAAGAACATGTGGTTAACAGCCAAGTATGGGGAATTATTATATCAAGTCGGTAGCTGTATAAAAGTGAACGCACAAACGCATTCTATAGTGTTTGTTGTTGCGGCACATTGTAAACAGGGAGTATAGTGAGGTTATGCTGTGTCTGCAGGGACTGACAATTGAAAAACAGGTGGCACTGCACAAAAAATATTTTAACATCTATGGCCCTGACAAGTGCTTTCATGCCTTCGTGTCCTCTCGTCAAAACTTTCTCGTCCCTTCTTTAATTCCTATTATTATAATCTACCTATGTTCGACAGGGCAGGAAATAGCTCAGTTGTCTGTACGCTCGACTCGTAATTGTGAGGTCGTGGGTTCGAATCCGAGTTTGGGCGTTTCGATACACAGTGAATTTTTCCTTCTGATTTAGCATCAGTCTTAATTCTACTTACCCAACGAGACTAAATAACATCTTCCACACACATTGTAAAATTCTATCGGCAAATTTGGGAAGAGAAGGCCAGTATGGAGGAGACGCAGACACAAAGCGTTCACCCGAACGAGTGAAAATACGAACGAAAACTCCTGGAACTGACGACTGGATCGGTGGTTGAACGGATTGGCGGATGGTCCGTTGGGACGGACATGCTTATGGATGAGATATAGAAACATCGAATTCCTGCACGAATATGAAATGAATGCGATATCGTGAAACTGGAACCTTCAGAAAAAAAGAGAAAATTGAAATGGACTAACTGGATACAGCCATTGGGTGGACGTGCAGAGGTTGGCATGGATCCACACACATAGACACATTACAATTCACCGAATGAATAAATAATATCAATGAAAAACTGTGTAACTGACGCCTTGAATGACGGCCGGTTGGGACCATCCGTGGAGAGGCGGATGGGAGACACTGGCATGGATGAAAACACACACATAGCATCTGTAGCATAGGATCTGTAACCCGATGGCGATGGGCTGGACAGTCGGTTGAATGAAAATATGAATGAAAAAAAACTGTTAAACTGACGACGGCGCGTTGGTAGAGAGGCGGTTGGGGGAGAGGCCATTGGCGGAGAAGACTGTTCGGCAGCTGAGTGAACATATGTGAATGGAAGACTGTGTAACTGACGTAAGGGAGTGATAGTAGAGAGAATGGGTAGCGATGTCACCTCCGCTTACTGTGTGTCCCCTGAAGATGAAATTAAAACCGAAAATCAACAAAAATGTTCCGTACGGCAGAGAAAGGAGTAAAGGCGTCGCTGACAGTTACATGCATATTCAGGCACTGAATGTTTTTCGGATGCGCTTGTAAAAACAATGCACTCGTTACATCCAGAAATGAAATTAAAATACTGCTGTGGGCCCCATCACACACACCTCAAATGCGTTTTCTGGAAACTGTTTCCAAAACATATTCAAAAATTATTCATACAACTCTATATAAAAGAAATGACATTATGCCTGAACTATTATTTCATCACACAAGCATGCTCATGAATAACTTTTTTTACAAGTAGTGGGCAGAGGAAAACATTTTTAGCAAATGATTTTCTGGTCAGGGATGACCTGTTAGCAGTAGCGTGGCAGTTGCTTCCCTTGCTGTGTCTAGCGGAAGTCGGATTTTAAAAGTCTACCTTTTGTCAATGCCTTTCCATTTTGCGTTGAAAGAAAAAGAAGTGAATTTGACAGGATTGTTTTCCAGGAAAATAATCTGCTTTATTCTTGATTCTTGACCAAAAGTATGAAATAAGTGTTAAAATCAGATGGGGGTGGGGGTGGAGGGACGGGTAAGGGGAGGTAACTGTTGTGACTTATGTTTGATATTCATGTAGCAGCCCTTAGCCTACTGGTGAAGGGATACGCACACATTTTTGTCTGATGTATAAGAAATAAGATTTAACGGTTTAAACATTGTGTGTTCTTTTCTATGTACTGTCTCTTGCTTAGCGCTAAGTGGATTTTTTTTCTTAGTTTAAATGACAACGTCAACAGGTTAGGCACGAAGCCTGGGTTGTAAAGTAATCTACCTGACGAGGGACACAGTGTCGTTCATCAGCCAAACCTTGAACAAAATAAACACGACGACAAACATGGGTGGGTTGTCTTTTCCTTGGTTTTCTTTCTTCCTTAGTTCTTTGTCATTGACGGTTGTCTATTTGTGTTTCATTCAGGTGTCCTAACAGTACCTAAGGAATATTCATAAGAATCACTGACAGACATGCTGCTGTTTGGTTGATGTCTCTGCGCATTGTCCTCTTTTGGCGCACCTGTAAGGTCTTGCATTATCTGAATAAATATCACAAAAACAAAAGAAGCTGAAAATTGTTTGGATGTTTACTTATTTTAACACTCTCTTTTTTTTTTTTTCTTTCTCTCTCTCTCTCTCTCTCTCTCTGTGTGTGTGTGTGTGTGTGTGTGTGTGTGTGTGTGTGTGTGTGTTTGCATGCCCGGGTATATATGGGTGTGTCATTGCGTGTACGTATAAATGTGCTCGTGCATTATAGTGCATGTTTTATGATCACACAACTCCACGCCGACCATCAACGGAAGCACCCACAGATTCACAGATCGCACGTGCCCACACACGTACAGATAGACAGACAGATAGACAGACAGACAGACAGACAGACAGACAACAGACAGACAGAGAACTACAACAGTGGCGCACACAGTGTTAGCAAGGCATCCAACATCTGACCAATTAGTTTGGGTCAACGCTCAGGTCAGACATCTTCATACACGCACAACACGCACACACACACACACACACACACACACACACACACGCGCGCGCGCGCGTGCGCGCACACACACGCACGCACGCACGCACGCACGCTCGCACGCACGCACGCACGCACACACACACTTTTTTTTTTTCTCAAACGCAGCAGTTCTTAAATCCCTTTGCATTGTCACACCATTGATAGCATTGTATGACCACATCCTCGCAACAAATTCCTCCGTCTCTATTTCGCCATAGAGTAGCCCTCTCATTCTTTTTTTCTTTTATGAAAACTGATTGCCTCACAGAATTTTGTCCTGAACAATTCCTTTAAGGTCATAGTATAGCGCCATGTATTTTTCTCTCCTATGAAAATGGATTTCCTCACAGAATTATATCTGGAACAATCCCCTTAACGTCCTAGGATCTGTAACATGCGCTAACGGCACGCTGCACACAGGACCTCAGTCCACTGTCTCCTCTGTGAGAGGGGCACTTAAACCATCATTTAAGGTTGGCAGGACAGGTGGCGGACAAACAAACAAACAAACAAACAAACAAACAGACAAACCTACAGATGATATGCAGGGACTGACCTACACCATGCCTTATTCTTTAAAAGGCTGGGGCAACACTGCATTTCTTGTCACTGGACTGCCTGCCACGGAGTTGAAAAGAAAAAGTTTGTGATTCATTACATTCAGAACCCGGGGTAGGAAAACAGGGGAGTGATGGTCCTTTTTCCTATGGGGGAAAAAAAAAAAGGTAAAAACAGACAAACAACGAAAGACGAAAACCAAAAATGAATAAACAAAACGGACTCTCCAACCATTCTTGAGGTACTGATCCGCTCCTAATGTTTTATATATATATATATATATATATATATATATATATATATATATATATATATACGTGTGTGTGTGTGTGTGTGTGTGTGTGTGTGTGTGTGTGTGTGTGTGTGTGCACACGAACGCACAAAAACACGCACGAACACGCGCGCCCGCACGCACACACACACACACACACACACACACACACACACACACACACACACACACACACATGCATGCGCGCACGCACGCACGCACGCACGCACTCACACACACACACACACACACACACACACACACACACACACACACACACACACACCACGCACGCACACAGATTCACACACATTTATACAAGCACGCGTAGTCGCGCGCGCGCGCGCGCTCACACACACACACACACACACACACACACACACACACACACACACACACACACACACACACACACACACACACATCCCAGTTCTTGGCCATACTCTCGGAGTTATATTGTATGCTTTCAGTGTTCTCAGAAATTTTCTTTCTCTAAGGCAGCCTGAAAACTACAATGTATGTGCATAGCAGGCAATAAACTATCTTTCACAATTTAAGTAATTTCAATCATCAAACAGTTTTTCTTATCTTAAAACTAGACACTGAATATATGATGTCTATGAATATAATCTGATTTGTTGTTGAGGTTGTCGTTGTTGTTGTTGTTGTGTTGTTGTTTCCATGTTTGGCTTTTTCTGAGGAATAGACATATTAAAGCTCTTCACTGACCCTAACGTGGGTAACTCTGACAAACGCATGCGGTTAGTAATCTGACAGTTTGATGTCACCCTTTCTTAACACTATGGTGCTCTTAAGGGCATCTGGATAATTTAAATGGTGGCTATCATCCTTATCTTATCATACTCATGCAGACGGGACAATTCTACCCTGTGCAAATCACTTATCCAGTCCAGAAAAGGGAGTGTTGCGTCACTCCACCATTTGTTGACTGCACCTGCTACAGATAGTGCCCGTGGTCACTGAGGCTATCGATCAGACAAGAAGATATGACAGGTGATCCTCTTACCTCTCATCTTCTGTCTCTGAGACACCTCACTGACTTTATCAGCAGGTAAACAAACACGCTCATCATGCGCACTCGCCGAGAATTGTATAAAAGCCGATGTAGTTTCAGAGTTGGCCATTATTTGTGAGAGTCGGTTAAAGGAGTACAACGTCATCTGCATTTCCGTGGTCGTTGACTGAAGGCTGGTGAAGTGTACATCCAGACAGAGTGTTTCTTCGTCATCATCCATTGTGCGAACAGTGTGGATCAGAGTTGTTCGTTCATTTGGTGACAGTGTAGAACTCACACTGCATTGTGCGTGTCTTTCTTCCCCTGGCGTGACAGAACCTGTTGGCTTAGAGAACAGCAGCGTCCAACATCATGGCAGTGACAAACGTAAGTTTTCACGTTTCTCTCTCCTTTCTCTCTCTCTCTCTCTCTCTCTCTCTCTCTCTCTCTCTCTCTCTCTCTCTCTCTCTCTCTCTCTCTCTCTCTCTCTCTCTCTCTGTGTCTGTGTGTGTGTGTGTGTGTGTGTGTGTGTGTGTGTAATGGTGATTTTCTATACATTTTTTTTTTTCTAGATCTATTCCAACAGCAGTTTGTGGTGTACGGCGATGGTAGTGTGAAATATTTCACTCAGGCGGAATTCTATGAAATATCTAGATCAGTATGTTCTTTTTATGGACTCTGTCCACTTTGTATATGATAAAAACAAACATTATCAGGTTTTGGAGATTCATGGCTAGCGGGTCTGGAAGTTGGAAAACGCTGGTTCTGTTTTTTGCCGACTTAAACCCAACAAAACTGAAGTAAAATACTGGGTAAATAATGACATTAACTATTCAGTCTGCATAAACTCAACCAAAACTGAAGTTAAATAACTGGGAAATAATGTCATCAACTATTCAGTCTGCACAAACTCAACAAAACCTGAAGTAAAATAACTAGGTAAATAAGGTCATTAACTATTCAGTCTGCATAAACTCAACAAAACGAAGAAGTAAAACAACTCGGCAAATAATGTCATTAGCTATTCAGTCTGCATAAACTCAACAAAAGCTGAAGTAAAATAACTGGGTGAATAATGTCATTAACTATTCAGTCTGCATAAACTCAACCAAAACTTAAATAAAATAACTGGGTGAATAATGTCATTACTATTCAGTCTGCATGTAGTCATTCGTTAGTGGCGAGTCGTCTTCAAAATGATTAACAGTTTGTCTGTGGTAGGGGCCCCTCAGTTTCATCTATCGAATTTTACTTAAGAGAGAGAGAGAGAGAGAGAGAGAGAGAGAGAGAGGGGGGGTAGAGGGGGGAGAGAGGGGGGAGAGAGAGAGGGGGGAGAGAGATAGATAGATAGAGATAGATGGAGAGAGAGAGTGGGGGGGGGGAGGGGGGGGGAGAGAGGGGGGAGGAGATTTTCGATTCTTTTACTATATGAGTCCATTTATGTTTGATGGAAGGCAGTGTTCTGATCCACGTGATCTTTAATGCATTCATCCACCAAATACATCAGGAATTCCTAGAACACTTTGATTTACATTTTCATGTGATATTTTTCGACTAATTCGATTAAAAAAAATTTAAACTGGAAAACTCCTGTTTGTATAGCATTCACAATAAAATCAGGAAGGTTGAGTAGTAACTACCACAGAAACACTATTTTTGACAAGATAAAAAAGAATGGCTACTTGATCATTTGATGTTAGCAGTTGTATTTCTCTAAATTTCTCTTCAAAGTTTGTATTTCTCCAAACTTCTCTTCAAAGTTGATCTTAGCACAGGTATTTAGAATCATTTGTAAACCAAATACCGAATATCATAATTTCTTTGGACGTGTAAATGAAGCATAAATCTTACTTGTCAGTCATGTTGGCTTCCTATACACATTGCATTACATTTTTCTTCTATTTGATTTCAACCCTGGGACGTGTTCATAGACTTAAAGTGCTCTGACCGCCTCCTGTAAGGAATGCATGACGTCTCTTGTATGAATCCCGTATCATCTGCATACTGATAAAGTTTGTTTTCTACCCGCCAGTAACTACATCTTGTGCTTTTTTTTATTTTGTGTTATGATTGTAGCCAGTGTTTCTGAACAAATATGCACGCGAAACTGGACGTTCCTGTCTACATCCTCTCTGTAATTCAAATGATGTGAGTCTGTTCGAGTGTGTACGTGTAGGCGAGAGTAAGAGCATGTATGTTCTTGTGCATGTGTACACTCCATTGTGTTTGCATGCGTATGTGGTGTGTGTGTGTGTGTGTGTGTGTGTGTGTGTGTGTGTGTGTGTGTGTGTGTGTGTGTGTGTGTGTGTAGTGGGGTGGGGTGTGTGTGTGCGCGCGGAAGTGTGTGTGTGTGTGTGTGTGCGGGCGTGCGTGCGTGCGCGTGTGTGTGTGTGTGTGTGTGTGTGTGTGTGTGTGTGTGTGTGTGTGTGTGTGTGTGCACACGCAAGTGTGTGTGAGTGTGTGTGTGTGTGTGTGTGTGTGTGTGTGTGTGTGTGTGTGTGTGTGTGTGTGTGTGTGTGCATGCGCGCGCGCGCGTGTGTGTGTGTGTGTGTGTGTGTGTGTGTGTGTGTGTGTGTGTGTGTGTGTGTGTGTGTTTGTGTGTGTGTGTGCGCGCGTGTGTGTGTGTGTCTGTGTGCGCGCGCGCGCGCGCGTGTGTGTGTGTGTCAGTGTGTGTGTTCTATGTCAGTGTACATAGATGTTTCTATGTACATGTGTGTGTGCACCACACATGTGTTTCTATGTACATGTCCGTCAGTGCACCATACATAGATGTTTCTATGCACATGTGTGTCAGTGCACCATACATAGATGTTTCTATGTACATGTCTGTCAGTGCACCATACATAGGTCTGTCTACGACTATGTGACTGCGCTGGATACCACTTTAGTTACATGCCAAACACTTGATAAGGGGTGAAAGGGGGTGGTGGTGATGGTTTGGGAGTTTGACTGATTGATTGATTGCAGGTATTACGTGAAGGCGGCAGTGAGGACTCACAGAGGACGGAGGGAAGAGAGACGGACAGCAGATGACGTCAGTCGCTGTCTTCAACAGGGGTACCACCCCCCAGACCCAGCAGAATCCCCAGGCCCTCTGTCAGTTCTCTGACCAACACACCTGGCCTTCTGGACTCTGCATCTCCATCCCAAGGGCCATCTCTGGCAGTCCTGTGAGGTTGGGGGGCAAGTCCCGAATTCCCTCGCTCACGGGACGGCTTTCGATGGGGCGACAACTGTCGGCAGAGAGCGGAGACAGAGAAGAAAACGGTCACCACCGCCACGGGAAACCACCTCCACCTCAAACTGTCTTTCTACCAAAGTGAATAATGCGAGAAGAGCACACACCAGACCCAAAGTGCAAAGACAGAAATTGCGTGATGCTGACACTAATGTGTTGAGGTCCTCACGTCTTCCTCAAGGCCAACAGCAGAGGCGAGTCACTTTCGCTTCCCGGACACCAGCCAAAGACTGCAGCTGTCCGCCTCCCTGAATGCTCACAGAATGAGGAGCAGAGCAAAGAAGCCTCATACGAATCGGCAGCCTAAGACACCCAGCATCCTCCGGCCAACCATCCACCCAGGGCGGCATACAGCCAGTGTCTGCAGCGGGGTTATAAACAGACCAGGCACCTGGGTAGATTCCACTCTTCATGATCCAGAGCGACAATCCCCAACACCTGACCTCAGACAGCCCAACAACCATAAGTCTTTTTTCATCGCTGAAAGTGAGCTGGAGCCACGGCCGTTAGAGGAGGTTCTGGCGGCTCTCCCTTCTCCCTCCAAAGTGTGTCCATGTATTGATCCTGATGATCTGGACGTTCTGCCAGGAGATCCAGAACTGTACAGCAAGATGGAAATGCTGTATGAAATGTACAGAGAGAAGGAGCTGCTCAACTCCCTGTCCATCGCTGACAGCGAGCAGGAGTCACGGCCCTCAGAACTTCTGGCGGTTGTCCCTGCCCTTTCAAACTGTCTTCATCCATTGATGCTGACAACCCGGATATTCTGCTTGGAGACTCAGAACTATACAGCAAAATGGAAATGCTGTTTGAAAAATATCGATAGAAGGAGCTGAGAGCTGAGTGGTCTGTGGGAATCGTTTTTCTTTTGGTTGAATGTTCCATTTAATGACAAATTTTTCGCACCATTGCGGTGGGCTTTCATCTGACAGATGTGGAATTGTGCATCAAAGTTCTGATTCGTGACGAAACAACTGTGTTAGAACACAGAACGTTCTTTTCTTTTTTTTTTTTTCTTCATCTAAACTTATGCGATATTATTCATAAACCCAAACCTTTTATTTCCCTGTGTTATATTCTGTTCTATACACGTGTTCTATGTGTGATTTTTAAGCTTATTTTACAGCATGGTTTAGCAATTATCGTTCAAGTCGTAAGGGAGTGATAGTAGAGAATGGTAGCGATGTCACCTCCGCTTACTGTGTCCCCTGAAGATGAAATTAAAACCGAAAATCAAACGAAAATGTTCCGTACATAGGTAGAGAAATGAGTAAAGGCATCGCTGACAGTGAGATACATATTCAGGCACTGAATTTTTTTTTTTTTTTTTTTTGATAGGCATAAAAACGGAAGTGGTAAAAAAAAAAAAACAGTGCCTTCATTACATCGAGAAATGAATTTAAATACTTCTATGGACCCCATCACACACACACACACACACACACACACACACACACACACACACACACTGTGTATTCTGGAAACTGTTCTGCAAACACCTTCAAAAATCTTTCAAACAACAATCTACATAAAAGAAATGACATAATTCCTGAACTATTATTTCAACATACAGGTATGCTGATGAATATTTTTTTACAAGTAGTGGGCAGAGGAAAACTTTTTTTTTAAGCTAGGGGCGTGATGGGCAGTAATGATGAATTTGGAAGACACAGAGCTCTTAATAAAGATCAGAATCAAAATAAACTCTTTGGAGTACAGGGTCTGCTAACATACAGGTAACTCAGTACTCCGAACAGAAGTAAAACATCACTATCCTAGAGAAAAGTACCAATTCGCCAGCGAAAGCCGCGCTATATGTTAACGGCTGTGAAAAAAAAAAATCCAATCTGAAAAGGCATCGATACAAAAGTGCGACTCACTCAAAATTACACTTGTGATAAACGTCTGAAAGAAAACGCATCACAACCACAATGATCCTCTGGTCAGTGCTGACCCGCTGTGAGTGGCGTGGCAGTTGCTTCCCTTGCTGTGTTTGGTGGAAGTCGGATTTTAAAGGTCTGCCTTTTGCAGCCTTTCCGTGTTGATGCGCGCAAAAGAAAAAACGAACCAAAAGTTGTGAATTTTATAGTAACGTTTTGCAGGGAAAGAATATATTAATTCTCAGTCTTGGCTATAAGTATGAAATGATTGTTTAAAAAAGGGAGAGGGGGGGAGGGGGGGGGGGGGGACAGGTGATGTGATGGTAATTATTGTTACTTAGGTTTGACCTTCATGTAGTGGTCTTTAGCCTAACGGTGAAGAGATGCGTACAAACGTACGTCTGATGTCTATGAACTTCAAGGAAAACTTTCTATGCCGCTGAGCTAAAAGAAAGAAACAAATAACAAGACAGCGGCATAGTAACATTTCTTTTGTTTGTTTCAATTTACGTCGGCAGTGACCTCACTTTGAAACTTGTTTTCACGTATATGAAATAAGATTTCACATTTTTAGACATTCTGTGTCCAGATCTTGTATTTTGTCTTTGCTTTGTGCTCATTGATTTTTTTTTCTTATTTTGAATGACAATATCAACAGGTAGGTACGAAGCCTGGGTTTAAAGTAGCTTTTTTTACTTGACGAGGGACAGTGTCGTTAAATACCCAAACTTAGAACAAAATTACTATGACGACAAACACGGGTGGAGTTGTTGTCTTTTCCTTTTCTTTTTCTTTTTTTTTTTTTAGTTCTTTGTCGTTCAGAGTTATGTATTCATGTCTTATTCAGTTGTCATAACAGTATCTGAGGAATATTTATAAGAATAACTGACAGAAATGCTGCTGTTCGGTTGATGTCTCTGCGCAAGGTCCTCTTGTGACGCACCTGTAAGCTCTTGTATTTTTTTGATAAATATTACGAAAAAAAATCTGAAAATTGTCTAAATGTTTGCTCATTCTCTCTCTCTCTCTCTCTCTCTCTCTCTCTCTCTCTCTCTCTCTCTCTCTCTCTCTCTCTCTGTATCAAAAAGCAGCTCCTGACAGAAATCAAGGTCTCATGATCACTGTTACATTTGTCTACCGACCATCAAGGAAAGCATTCACAGATTGCACGTGGCCACACACACACACACACACACACACACACACACACACACACACACACACACACACACACACACTCTATCTCTCTCTCTCTCTCTCTGCCCTCTCTCTCTCTCTCTCTCTCTCTCTTCTCCCCTCTCTCTCTCTCTCTCTCTCACACACACACACACACACACACACACACACACACACACACACACACACACACGCTTTTATGACCACATGAAAGTCGTAAATTCATGCATGAGAGTTTGACAATGACATCTTTTCTGTGTCAGTGGTAGCATCATGCGTGCCAGAGATATTCTACAGCAATGATACAATAACTCCTGGCTAAGTCCACTCTATCAACATTTCAAACGATGAGGAAGAACATGTGGTTAACAGCCAAGTATGGGAAATTATTATATCAAGTCGGTAGCTGTATAAAAGTGAACGCACAAACGCATTCTATAGTGTTTGTTGTTGCGGCACATTGTAAACAGGGAGTATAGTGAGGTTATGCTGTGTCTGCAGGGACTGACAATTGAAAAAAACAGGTGGCACTGCACAAAAATATTTTAACATCTATGGCCCTGACAAGTGCTTTCATGCCTTCGTGTCCTCTCGTCAAAACTTTCTCGTCCCTTCTTTAATTCCTATTATTATAATCTACCTATGTTCGACAGGGCAGGAAATAGCTCAGTTGTCTGTACGCTCGACTCGTAATTGTGAGGTCGTGGGTTCGAATCCGAGTTTGGGCGTTTCGATACACAGTGAATTTTTCCTTCTGATTTAGCATCAGTCTTAAACTCTACTACCCCAACGAGACTAAATAACATCTTCCACACACATTGTAAAATTCTATCGGCAAATTTGGGAAGAGAAGGCCAGTATGGAGGAGACGCAGACACAAAGCGTTCACCCGAACGAGTGAAAATACGAACGAAAACTCCTGGAACTGACGACTGGATCGGTGGTTGAACGGATTGGCGGATGGTCCGTTGGACGGACATGCTTATGGATGAGATAGAGAGACATCGAATTCCTGCACGAATATGAAATGAATGCGATATCGTGAAACTGGAACCTTCAGAAAAAAAGAGAAAATTGAAATGGACTAACTGGATACAGCCATTGGGTGGACGTGCAGAGGTTGGCATGGATCCACACACATAGACACATTACAATTCACCGAATGAATAAATAATATCAATGAAAAACTGTGTAACTGACGCCCTTGAA
>JADBJO010023244.1:22500-26817 GCA_016801955.1 Conus betulinus
AGAAGGAGCTGCTCAACTCCCTGTCCATCGCTGACAGCGAGCAGGCGTCACGGCCCTCAGAACTTCTGGCGGTTGTCCCTGCCCCTTCCAAACTGTCTTCATCCATTGATGCTGACAACCCGGATATTCTGCTTGGAGACTCAGAACTATACAGCAAAATGGAAATGCTGTTTTGAAAAATATCGATAGAAGGAGCTGAGAGCTGAGTGGTGTGTGGAATCGTTTTTTCTTTTGGTTGAATGTTCCATTTAATGACAAATCTTTCGCACCATTGGCGGTGGGCTTTCATCTGACAGATGTGGAACTGTGCATCAAAGTTCTGATTCGTGACGAAACAACTGTGTTAGAACACAGAACGTTCTTTTCCTTTTTTTTTTCTTCATCTAAACTTATGCGATATTATTCATAAACCCAAACCTTTTATTTCCCTGTGTTATATTCTGTTCTATACACGTGTTCTATGTGTGATTTTTAAGCTTATTTTACAGCATGGTTTAGCAATTATCGTTCAAGTCGTAAGGGAGTGATAGTAGAGAATGGTAGCGATGTCACCTCTGCTTACTGTGTCCCCTGAAGATGAAATTAAAACCGAAAATCAAACGAAAATGTTCCGTACATATGGTAGAGAAAGGAGTAAAGGCATCATCGCTGACAGTGAGATACATATTCAGGCACTGAAATGTTTTTTTTTTTTTTTTTTTTTTTTGATAGGCATAAAAACGGAAGTGGTTAAAAACAGTGCCTTCATTACATCGAGAAATGAATTTAAAATACTTCTATGGACCCCATCACACACACACACACACACACACACACACACACACACACACACACACACACACACAATGTGTATTCTGGAAACTGTTCTGCAAACACCTTCAAACATCATTCAAACAACAATCTATATAAAAGAAATGACATTATGCCGTACCATTATTTCATCATACAAGTATGCTGATGAATAATTTTTTACAAGTAGTGGGCAGAGGAAAACTTTTTTTTTAAGCTAGGGGCGTAATGGGCAGTAATGATGAATTTGGAAGACACAGAGCTCTTAATAAAGATCAGAATCAAAATAAACTCTTTGGAGTACAGGGTCTGCTAACATACAGGTAACTCAGTACTCCGAACAGAAGTAAAACATCAATATCCTAGACAAAAGTACCAATTCGCCAGCGAAAGCTGCGCTATTGTTAACAGCTGTGAAAAAAAAAAAATCCAATCTGAAAAGGCATCGATACAAAAGTGCGACTCACTCAAAATTCCACTTGTGATTAACGTCTGAAAGAAAACGCATCACAACCACAATGATCCTCTGGTCAGTGCTGACGCGCTGTGAGTGTCGTGGCAGTTGCTTCCCTTGCTGTGTTCGGTGGAAGTCGGATTTTAAAGGTCTGCCTTCTGCCAGCGCCTTTCCGTGTTGTTGCGCGCAAAAGAAAAAACGAACCAAAAGTTGTGAATTTGATAGTAACGTTTTTTGCAGGGAAAGAATATAGTTAATTCTTCAGTCTTGGCTAGAAGTATGAAATGATTGTTTAAAAATCAAAGGGGGAGAGGGGGAGGGGGGACAGGTGATGTGATGGTAATTGTTGTTACTTAGGTTTGACCTTCATGTAGTGGTCTTTAGCCTAACGGTGAAGAGATGCGTACAAACGTTCGTCTGATGTCTATGAACTTCAAGGAAAACTTTCTATGCCGCCGCTGACCTAAAGAAAGAAACAAACAACAAGACAGCGGCATAGTAACATTTCTTTGTTTGTTTCAATTTACGTCGGCAGTGACCTCACTTTGAAACTTGTTTTGATGTATATGAAATAAGATTTTCACATTTTTAGACATTCCGCGTCCAGATCTTGTATTTTGTCTTTGCTTTGTGCTCATTGGATTTTTTTTTTTCTTGTTTTGAATGACAATATCAACAGGTTAGGTACGAAGCCTGGGTTTAAAGTAGCTTATTTTACTTGATGAGGGAAAGTGTCGTTAAATACCCAAACTCAGAACAAAATTACTATGACGACAAACATGGGTGGAGTTACTATGACGACAAACATGGGTGGAGTTGTCTTTTCCTTGGTTTTCTTTTCTTTTTTTTTTTTTCCTCAGTTCTTTGTCGTTCAGAGTTATGTATTCATGTCTTATTCAGTTGTCATAACAGTATCTGAGGAATATTTATAAGAATAACTGACAGAAATGCTGCTGTTCGGTTGATGTCTCTGCGCAAGGTCCTCTTGTGACGCACCTGTAAGCTCTTGTATTTTTTGAATAAATATTACGAAAAAAAATCTGAAAATTGTCTAAATGTTTGCTCTCTCTCTCTCTCTCTCTCTCTCTCTCTCTCTCTCTCTCTGTGTGTGTGTGTGTGTGTGTGTGTGTGTGTGTGTGTCAAAAACAGCTTCAAACAGAAACCCAGGTCTCACACACACACACACACACACACACACACACACACACACACACACACACACACGCTTTTATGACCACATGAATGTCGTAAATTCATGCATGAGAGTTTGACAATGACATCTTTCCTTTCAGTGGTAGCATCATGCGTGCCAGAGAAATTCTACAGCAATGATACAATAAACTCCTGGCTAAGTCCACTCTATCAACATTTCAAACGATGAGGAAGAACATGTGGTAACAGTCAAGTATGGGAAATTATTATATCAAGTCGGTAGCTCCATAAAATTGAAAGCACAAACGCATTATATTGTGTTTGTTGTTGTGGCATTGTAAACAGGGAGTATAGTGAGGTTATGGTGTGTCCGCAGGGACTGACAATTGAAACAGGTGGCACTGCACAAATTTTAACATCTATGGCCCTGACAAGTGCTCTCACGCCTTCTTGTCCTCTCGTCAAAACTTTCTCGTCCCTTCTTTAATTCATATTATTATAATCTACCTAAGTTCGACAGGGCAGGAAATAGCTCAGTTGTCTGTACGCTCGACTCGTAATTCTGAGGTCGTAAGTTCGAATCCGAGTTTGGGCGTTTCGATACACAGTGAATTTTTCCTTCTGATTTAGCATCAGTCTTAACTCTACTTACCCCCAACGAGACTAAATAACATCTTCCACACACATTGTAAAATTCTATCGGCAAATTTGGGAAGAGAAGGCCAGTATGGAGGAGACGCAGACACAAAGCGTTCACCCGAACGAGTGAAAATACGAACGAAAACTCCTGGAACTGACGACTGGATCGGTGGTTGAACGGATTGGCGGACGGACATGCTTATGGATGAGATATAGAGACATCGAATTCCTGCACGAATATGAAATGAATGCGATATCGTGAAACTGGAACCTTCAGAAAAAAAGAGAAAATTGAAATGGACTAACTGGATACAGCCATCGGGTGGACGTGCAGAGGTTGGCATGGATCCACACACATAGACACATTACAATTCACCGAATGAATAAATAATATCAATGAAAAACTGTGTAACTGACGCCCTTGAATGACGGCCGGTTGGGACCATCCGTGGAGAGGCGGATGGGAGACACTGGCATGGATGAAACACACACATGTAGCATAGGATCTGTAACCCGACGGCGATGGGCTGGACAGTCGGTTGAATGAAAAATTGAATGAAAAACTGTTAAACTGACGACGGCGCGTTGGTAGAGAGGCGGTTGGGGGGAGAGGCCATTGGCGGAGAAGACTGTTCGGCAGCTGAGTGAACATATGTGAATGGAAGACTGTGTAACTGACGTAAGGGAGTGATAGTAGAGAGAGAACGGTAGCGATGTCACCTCCGCTTACTGTGTCCCCTGAAGATGAAATTAAAAACCGAAAATCAAACAAAAATGTTCCGTACATAAGGTAGTGAGAAAGGAGTAAAGGCGTCGCTGACAGTGAGATGCATGTTCAGGCATTGAGTGTTTTTCGGATGCGCATGTGACTAAAACAATGCACTCGTTAAATCCAGAAATGAAATTAAGATACTGCTGTGGTCTCACACACACACAAACTGTTTCCTAAACACATTCAAAAATTATTCATACAAGAATCTATATAAAAGAAATGACATTATGCCTGAACTATTATTTCATCACACAAGCATGCTCATGAATAACTTTTTTTACAAGTAGTGGGCAGAGGAAAACATTTTTAGCAAATGATTTTCTGGTCAGGGATGACCTGTTAGCAGTAGCGTGGCAGTTGCTTCCCCTTGCTGTGTCTAGCGGAAGTCGGATTTTAAAAGTCTACCTTTTGTCAATACCTTTCCATTTTTGTGTTGAAAGAAAAAGAAGTGAATTTGACAGGATTGTTTTCCAGGAAAATAATCTACTTTATTCTTGATTCTTGACCGTGG
>JADBJO010023245.1:0-26816 GCA_016801955.1 Conus betulinus
GAACACCTCTATGATGAAACAAACCAACGATTAATGATGATGATGTATATGATGATGACTGATGACATCGCAATGATGATGATGATATGTTGAGGTACTGAATGATCATGTTAATGACGATGAGTGGATGATGATGAAGATGCTGAATTGATAATGATTATGAATTGATGAGATAATATATGCATGGTGGTTGACTTGAATGATGAGAGATAGACAGTTAAATGTCACCACGATGAGACTGATACCAAACCCAGATCCTTAAAATGACCGAAACGAAACCAGTGTGACAAGTCAAAATACGAAGTGAATAGAACTAGACCAGACACCCATTTGTATTGACGGTACAAGCGTCACACGGCCGAATGACCTCCCAATAGTCAAATACAGGGCCCCATTCTTCACCCCCGCATCCACCCCCATCTCCCACCCACCCCCCAGCACGACTACAGACCGGGCATACATGGTTCAGGGGTAGACCCCACTTTCTTCCATAAGCTGCCAGACAAACCCGAGGCTCCAGCGCCTTCCAGTAGGGGGGTCAAGGGCCTATTCTTCCCCCCCCCCCTTGTGACTCTCCAGCAATCCCAAACGAAGTCCAAAAGGACATTCCGGTAGTGGAACACGTGTGCCTTCCCATGAGTTGAGGCTCTTTTAACGAAACTGGGAAAACAGGGGCGACGATGGTTTTGAACAGTTAGTCCCAGAGTGAAGTAACAACTCGCCCCTCCGGACAGCGGTTATGTTTAAGACTGGAGCGATCGTAGACTGTTAGAATAAGTGTGGGGGAACAGACTTAGAAAAAGTATTGCCACATTAAACGATAGATCGGCAAGGAAGGAAGGAAGGACAGGATGAGGAAGCGCCAAGGAAGGAAGACAAGCTTAGTAATCAAGCTTATAAATAAGAATAGTGTTTAGATCTTTTCAAAAGTCATTTTACAATCATAAGCCAACCAACAACAATAGACACGAGATAAACACGTAACTATTTTATGGGGGAAAAAAGTCTCCATCAATAATTTCGGTTTCACTTAATTAAAATTTAAGTAAGGCAGACGGTGGAAAAAAATCAGTTGTATGAAAAAACAACAAACATGCACGCACCACACGCACGCGCGCGCACAACACACACACACACACACACAACACACACACAACACACACCCTATATATATAGATATATATAAATACCTTATTATATATATATATATATATATATAATCTCTTAAAATAAGATGGTAAAAGGAGTTTTTTTAAAAATCGACAGGTCTTTTTCGAGCGCTGGCCTCTCCTCAGGATGGTTTTGGGTTGTCTACTGTCGTGTGTAATATGGCCCAATGTCGTGTCACTGTTTTGCACGTGCGGATTGGCTGCACGTGTTGTTCGGTTTTCAGGTTGTTTACAGTTCAGGGTGCGTTTGCTGACAACGATTTCCATTTTGTGCCTGCAGTTGTTTTACTATTTCTACTTTAGTATTTAGAGTGGCTAAGTGTGGTTGCATAGTATTACCATTTTTCTGTTGAACTAGATTGATTTTTTATAAATGTTGTTGTATGGTGATGCCCTTTTTAATGATTTTCCAAGATATGTATAGTTTTATTTTTGTGTCTTTAAGTCTCCAAAATATATTTGGCATAAAAACATACATAAAATCAACAACTGAATACAACGCCAATCTGGAAGAACACATATGAAAATTATCCAATGGTTCAAAAAAACTTAACAAACAGAAGAAAACAGTATTCATACACATTCGGACATAGTAGATTCTACCCCCATACCATAGATGAAGAGCTACTCACTAAAGCTTCTGAAAATTTGCTAATAAAACACACAGGACATAACAGGGTCAAAATGGAAATCATTCTTCACACCAAGAAAACTTTACTCTCAACAGCAGAAATGAAAACATGGATCAAGAAAACGAATAAAAACAGGATCAACATTTTGATGTGACCATGGGATCGTACGACGGTGCCGAAACATACGAAAACTGGTCGGGACTAGTTTTATGCATCATCACTCCAAAAACACTCGGAAAGCAAGTCGGACTGTACAGATAGGACGACTGCATCGCCGCAGCTAAACACAAATCCAAGACACCATCGAAAACAAAAAAGAACTATGCAAACTTTTCCAAAAACCCAAAACTTAAAAAAGTCCACCATCGAAGCAAACAAAAAGGTAGTGAACTACTTAGACATAACACACTTGACCTCAACAACCACATATAATAACCATACAAGAAAACCTAATGACACACCCATTTATGTCAAACATCAAAATCAACCACCCACCATCTATACTAAAAACCATACCCAAATGGCATAAACAAGAGATTATCTAATCTGTCACATAATGACAGAGTATTCAAACAACGCAGAAGCAGAATATCAAGAGGCATTGCAAAAAAAAGTGGTTACAGCTACAAACTACAATACCACCCAGATAAACAACATGAACAAAACAAAAAAGCAGGAAAAGAAAAATCACATGGTACAACCCTCCATATGATGGACGAGTGGAGTAAAAAACAAACGTAGGGAAAGAATTTTTCAAAAATTTTGACAGCATTCTTCCCAAAAGAACCCAAATTGTCCAAATTATTCAACAAGACAACCATCAAACGATCATATTTCATGCATGCCTAACCTTAAAAATATATTGATTTCATCCACAAAATGAAAAGCAACACAGCAAAGAAGGGTGAAGAAAGGAAATCCTGCAATTGTACTAAAAAAAGAACAGTGTCCCTTAAGCAACAAATGCCTCTATAACAACATTGTATACCAAGCCACTGTAACATCAGAAAATGAAAAAGAACATACATAGGGATCACTGAAAATCACTTCAAAATCAGGTACGCAAACCATAAACAGTCATTCACACAAAGAAAAATACAAAAAAACCAAACAGAACTGAGCAAATATATATTTGGAGACTTAAGACAAAAAAAATAACTATAACATATCTTGGAAAATCATAAAAAAGGGCATCACCACAACAACACACTTTCTAAAAAGATCCAACCTATGTTCACAGAAAAATGGTTAACACTATGCAAACCACACTTATCAACTCTAAATACTAAGTAGTAGAAATAGTAAAACAACTGCAGGCACAAATGGAAAATCGTTGTCAGCAAACGCAACCCTGAACTGTAAACAACCTGAAAACCGAACAACACCGTGCAGCCAATCCGCACGTGTAAACAGTGACATGGGCCCATATAAACACCGACAGTAGACAATCCAAAACATCCTGAGGAGAGCCAGCGCTCGAAACAGACCTGTCGATTTTTAAACTTCCTTTCACCATCTTATTTTTCACAGATGTTGCTCCCCAAGGTGTCGAGCATTTTTTTTTTAAGAATTTTATTAGGCATTTTAGTGTATTCTTGATATACATTATACATACAATATTATATATATATATATATATATATATATATATATATATATATACAATCATGCACAATCATAACACACATCACATCAATCTCTCTCTCTCTCTCTCTCTCTCTCTCTGTATTCATCCTCCTTAATCCATCCCTTCTTCCACCTCATTTTCTTTGTCTTTTTCCTGGCACGATTGCTCTCTTTGTATTCCCCCTCTTGATCATCCCTCCCTCCGTCCCCTTTCATTTCTTTCGTAGTTTCTTCATACTATACGTCTCTGTCTTTTGATTTGCCTCTCTCCGTCTCCTTGAAAAAGCTCTCGTTGCCTCCCATCCTTCTCTATGATACTCACTTGTTCCCTTGGTATGTATTTCACTTCGTTCCCCACCCCGTAAACTTCTCAAGTCTACCACCTTTATGTGTCAATGTTCTCTGTCGTCTGTCTGTTTTGTCTGTCTATCTGTCTGTCTGGTCTGTCTGTCTCTCTCTCTCTCTCTCTCTCTCTCTCTCTCTCTCTCAAACAAGGTGAGCTTGTAGCCCTGTTGTTTTTCTCATTGTTTATAAACGAATTAGCTTTAGAAATTATAGCAAAAAGGAAGACACGGTGCAACACTTTCTCTTGATTTGGTTGATTATTTATTTAGGTTTATTACTCGCTGATGATATTGTCTAATTATCTGAGACTCCAGCTGGCCTCCAACTCAGTTAAACAATTTGTGCCCAGGCAGCTTCTAAACTTCAGCTAAAAGTAAATATGAAAAAGAGTAATATTGCGGTTTTCAGAAAAGGTCACTTGGCAGCAAGCGAAAAGATGGTATTTCAATGGACAGTGAGTGGCTGTTGTAAATGGTTATAAATACCTTGGTATCTATTTCTCTACACGCTTAAGCTTTGCAGTCGCTTGTCAGGACCTAGCAAGCAGAGCAAAAAAAGCTTATTGTGTATCTTGAAAAAAATATATACATGTTTGAATAATAATTCCTTGACAGTGTTTTTCTTAAACTCTTTGATGCTCAGGTTCAACCGGTTGCTCAGTATGGTGCTGAGATCTGGGGCCTAGTAAATCTGCTGTTCATGCAGAAAGAGTTCATTTATTGCTCAAGAAATTTCCAGGGGTTCACGTGAAACACCTGATGAATGTGTTTATGGGGAAACAAACCGCCATCCAATCTATATCAGTTCATCTGTGCAGTGCATCAGATACTGGCTGAAGATTGTTCAGATGGATGATAATAGATTACCACTCAAAGCATAGAACATGTTGCTGGCATTGGAATCGCGTGGTAAAGAACGTGGCTTTCAGGCGTACGAGATTTTCTGTTTCATAATGGATTTGGTTTGTTTGGATGAATCAAGGAATACACATATATATATACAAACACACACACACACACCCCTCCCCATACACACACACCGAAGGGATTTTGAATAAATATATAAATAATGATAATAAAGCTTATTGGATGACGACCATTTGATGACAAACAGTGCTACAGGATGATAATCATTCTTGACACTAAAATAGCAAAATGGAACTTTGATGGGTGATGGTCATTTGATAACAAGTAGTGCTACAGGATGATAATCCTTGTTGTTACTGGAATCATGACTTCGATTAAAGGTACTGTGGATGTCTGATCATTGTCGTAGGTGAAATGAGTGTGTGGCAGTAGTATAATGATGCTGGCTGAGGGGCGGGGGGTGGGGTATCAATGACTGATGGGTGATGATCATTAGAGATCAACAGTAATGTACCGGATGGTCTTCTTCCTTGTTTCACTTAGGTAGTGAACCCTGGAGGTATTGACGAAGGCTGCTGTATGGCGAAGGCCCTCCAGTGGTCAATAGGGCTTTCCCTTCGTCAGAGTGTTCGCAGGCTAGGTCGTTGGGCTGTGATTGCATGGATGATTTGAAGACTTGCCGTTGTGAAATATAGTGGACATGTCTCAGTCTGGAGTGCCCTGTCCTCAGTCTCACACAAGGTCTGATCTGAGCATCTGGTAGTGTCCATCCCTCTTGTTGAAGTAGGGTGCTGCTCAAGCCATCTGCCTTTTTGGTTTTTGATTTCTCCTTGATAAAACTTTTGATTTTTGCAAAAAGTCTCTTCCTGTTCTAGTTGGGCTGCTGTTCTCCTTCCTTGGCCAAATGGTCAGCTTCCTCATTGCCATAATATATATTGCAGTATGAAGGTGATCACGGGTTGTCAGTATTACCAGTGACTGATTGGATGGTGAACATTTGGGATCAGCAGTACTGTGGGGCGAAGGTCATTGTCATGTAGGTGGAATAATGTAGCATTGGTACAATACTGCCAGTTGGGGAATAAAGGAAGATATCCATGACTGGTGGGTGATGATCATCGTCATAAGTTGAGATACTGTAGGGTGATGGTCATTGTGATCAGTGAAATAATGTGGTGGCACTAGTATAATACTGCCAGTTTTTCAGGAGAGGGTGGATGGGGGTGGGATGTCAATGACTGGTGGGTGATGATCATGGATCATTTGAGATCAACAGTACTGTAGTATGGATGATGATCATTGTTATAATATGGAGTTTGGATTATGTTGTGGCATTGATGATGGTAATAATGCTGGGGGAATGACTGGGGGAGGTAAACAATGATTGATGGATGATGATCATTGTCATGGTGTGAGTGTGATACACAGTAGTGTGGGATGATGGTCATTTACAAAAGTTGGAATAGTGTACTGGCCTTAGTATGTTAATGCCAGTTGGGGGAATAGAGGAAATTATCAATGACTGATGGATGATGATCATTATCATAAGTGAGATCTACAGTACTACAGGATGATGATCATTGTCAAAAGTCAGATAATGTGGTGGCATTGGTGTGATAATGCCAGCTGGGGGTGGAAAAAGGAAAATGGCTGATGACTGATTGGATTAGTTTGAATCATACCAGCTCTTTTCCTTTCCCACAGCCTCTCCTCCATCCCTTTCTCCCTATACCCCTCCCCCAATTTCCCCATCCCACCTTATTCTTATGCACACAACATGTACATATATAGCATATCTATAACATCACATGTAGAGCATAATATATATGCCCCAAAACACCATCTCCACCATCCAGGTATGCATACTCATAGACACATACACATGTGAACAATCAAATAGTATAAGCATCTATTTAGATATAATTTTTACCCCTCATACACACCCTCAAGTGCCCCCTTCCAAGAATAAGACTCCTCATCTACCACTCTCTCACCTTCTTTTTACACACTCTCAAGTGCCCCCTTCCAAACAGAAGACTCATCTACACCACTCTCTTTTTTATCTCTCTCTGCTTCTGGTTGGTGTCTTTCCTCTCTATCTGCCTCTCTGTTTTTCCTCGAGGAGAAATGGGGATTGGACACTGAATTTTCCTTCTTCCCATTACACACCACACACACGCACGCACGCACGCACACACGTGTGTGCGCGCGGGTGCGCATACGTACCTGTAAACACACACACACACAATAGGCAACTTATTTAAAGAGTAGGGTAAAGGATGGTATTAGTACGCATGAGAAAACAAATAAGATTATAGAATGACATTTCAAGACTATCTGAAGAGCTGTAAATCCATAATTCACTATTGTAAAAGACAATGTTTTCACTGGCAAGTTACGGACACGCGATCGGAAAGCGGCCATTTTGACTTTCCCGCTGCGGGTCTACAAAAATGAAAATTAAGGAAATAAATATAAGACCAGCAATTTTCTGATCAACTTATATATTTTCATACACGATATATCAATTGTCCGACGTGTTTTGTCATTAGAAAATGATTTTAGCTTACATTGTTTTTGCTTGATAACATTCACTGCGGGCACCTCGCGCTAGAAAATCGTAGTCGGCAATTTTGGCTCATCTTTTTTTTATTTATTTCTCAAAATAAAAACCGATTTTGAAGTGGTTTCAAAATCTTAAATCACCATTATTACAATTGTAAAGAACAATTTATACCAAAGTATTGTGCTTTTTGCACGAAAGTGCACAATTCTGCTTAATTCTACAACATGAACCCCCGTAGGAATAGCGTTTAAGCTGTCAAGTCTGAAGCACAAGCACACACCACACACACACACACACACACACACACACACACAACACACACACACACACACACACACACATTACAGAGAGAGAGAGAATTGAGCGATGAGAGAGGAGATAGAGAGAGAGAGAGCTGGCATATAGTGGCTGGCGTGAGATGGGAGACATTCCGCTCACGGTCGGTGCCACATGTGGCCGGTGGCCTTCACTAAGGGGCTCGCGCTGAGTGGAAATACACGGCCGTGCCATACATAGTCGATCATTCAGAAAAACGTCTCCTTCAACATATCAGGCCATTGGGTGTGATGTTTTCATTCCCCCTGTCTTTATTAATTGTTTGCTGAAATTCAGCATCAGCGCCAAGGCTTGGTGTCATGCTTTTAACGTGGTGACAGCCCTGGTATGGCCCTTTGCGGTCGAATGGGCTATAAGCAACATTACCTTACCTTACCTGGTGTCATGCTATTGCCACAATGAATCTGAGTATTTAGAAATGTGTAAAGACAGTCAGTGGAGTTTTGTGTGTTTGACCGTTGTTTTTTTTTTATCCCGCCATTAAGGCAGCCATGCTCCAACTTCAGGGTTAGTGCATGCTATGTATAACGTGTCATCCATACCATCGGCCAAACTAGCCTCATCTTCCGAAAATTACGTGTGTGCAAGATGTGCGTGCGTTCACACACGGAACCTCGGTTTATAGTCTCATTCGAAGGACTGTATGGGGAATGGAGTCTGTGTCTGCAGGAGTATCAGCCTGCGTACGCAGAAAGAAAGAAGGAAAGAAGACAGAAAGAGATGTGTATGTCGGCTTACGCTATTAGCCAATGCTGTGAACGTACTCGTCATGGGTCCATATTTTTGTGCCTTTTACATGCTTGTATAGTAGAGTATTTTGTCGTAATAATTGTACTATGTCTTTGAAAGATGAAGATGCGTTTTATATCTCGAGGCCTTTGTGATGAACAATTATTCATTGGACTTCACTGAAGTACTTTTCTTCATGTTTTTTTTTTCTTAGCATTGTGTTCTGCGCTGCGTGCGTGCGTTCGTGGGCGCGTGCGTGCGTGCGTGTGTGTGTGTGTGTGTTGTGTGTGTGTGTGTGTGTGTGTGTGGTGTGTGTGCGTGCGTGCGTGCGTGCGTGTGCGTGCGTGCGTGCGTGCGTGCGTGTGTGTGTGTGTGTGTGTGTGTGTGTGTGTGTGTGTGTGTGTGCTGGTTTGCATAGAAAATTCATATAAGCATTCTAGTTGACATAGAACCAATCCTGTGATGTGTCTCCACACTGAGTATGTCCAACCCTGTATGGGCCCACTGGGATTGACTACCAACAACGATTTTTTCGCCTCCGTAAAGGAATTTTCCCCCCAGACCCCACCCCTGCCATGACCTTGGGA
Source organism: Conus betulinus (assembly GCA_016801955.1). Lineage (NCBI taxonomy): Eukaryota > Metazoa > Mollusca > Gastropoda > Neogastropoda > Conidae > Conus > Conus betulinus. The sequence continues at coordinate 8,857 of JADBJO010023245.1, forward strand.
TGGACTGTTTTAACTGCCATAGTGGGCCGTTTGATGCGGAAAATGAGTGGCATCCACCACAGTTCGCACAGCAGGCTGGGTCTTTGCATGACCAGTTGTGGACTGCTTAGCAGCAGACGCCACAAGCATCCTTCCCACACATAGCCAGTCTCTGGCACTTGAAGCACCTCATCGGGGATGGATCGTACAGATCACTTGGGACATGCAGACAGCCACCTTCATTGTGTCTGTGTCGATGTTGTCGTGCAGAAGGTCAAAGAGAGGGCATTTTGTGGGCACTTTACCTATTAGCACTATATCTCTTCCTTTTTTTCTGTCCTCCAACCTCCAATTTTTCCCCACTTTTTTTTTTTTTTTTGGTCTTCCTTTTTTCCTTTTTTTTAAAACTTTTTTTTTTTTTTTTTCCCCCTTTCTTTGAGTGGGTCTTTCCATCTTCCTATTTTCCCTACCTTTTTGTCTCTCTTTTCTCTCTCTCTCTCTCTTTTTATTTTTTTTTAAGCACGCTCGCTCACCATGTACAATATGTATGTTTCGTTAATTTCTTCCTCCTTTTTTCCGACTGTAACTCTATGCACATCCTCGACTCCTGCACAAACAGCTCGGACTGATTTTCATCCTCAGAGACAACTGTAAGTGAAGGACGTCGTACGACACCCTTAGACGAGTTCAACTGTTGGTGAAGCAACACCCTTTTTTCTTGATCCACAAATACAGTAGCTAGCTTTCGGGTGCACATCTGATTGATGCTTAGAGCAGCATTCTACAAGTCTTTTAATGGACTAGGGATTGTCCGACAAACCTTCGTAGCTTTTCTGGATTGCGAAGGGACTGAGTGCAAGGGCTTGTCTTTTATCAGCAGCCTCCTCCACCAGCCATGTAGTCTGCAAACCAGTGTCTCTTCCCACATCCAAATCTAAATCAGAGGCTACCTCATGATGACCATGATCTCTTCTCGTGTTGTTTACGGCCTTCGGAGTTTTTAGAGGGGTGGGGGAAGTTATGTGCCCAACAGAAGAAGCCATATTGTTTGATTTTTAGATTTCATTCCTCCATTACCCATCCGCCATGGAGTCCAACTAAGGGGCCAGAGCCAAGAACTGTGTGTCGTGATACCCTCCAGGTTTCGGGAGGGTTACACGACAACAGCAGTCAAATAGAACCATCCCCCTGATAATACCCAGCTCATGGGGACATAGAGCTGAGCACTGCAGGGCTACCTTGACCAGCTGAGGAACTGCCTGTCTTGAGCCAGCCCCAGGTAGGGGTAGCTTATTGATATACATGGGCCAGTATATACCTTCAGTTGATGAGAGGTTCGAGCCAAAGAGATGTGTTGGGATTACCTGCCCTCTCAGTCACCAAGATCTCATTCCGCTCCATCACAGATGGACTGCACGACAGGTGTGAGCATGACAGGTGTCAACAAGACCACAGAGAGAAAAGAAGAATGTGGAAAAGAGGACTTCCTAGAGAGAAGATCGAAAAAGATCCATTCAAAAGGCGAAAGAAAGAACAGTGGCTTACAAAGTTCCATTAAAAAGGTAAACTGTGTCTGTCAGGGCCTCACCCTTAGCCCGTCTCTCTCTCTCTCTCTCTCTCTCTCTCTCTCTCTCTCTCTCTCTATATATATATATATATATTATATATATATATATATATCTGTGTGTGTGTGTGTATGTGTGTGTGTGTGTGTGTGTGTGTGTGTTTCATCATAATTATGTTAGTCTAAGTCTTATAAGCCTCTATTGGTTTTGCTTAAATACGTGAAGACCGAAATTTTCCTTGAAGAACGCAGTAAATCAGGACAGTGTGGAAAGTTCTAACCTGGAATCAGCTCAGGATGGGTTTCCATCCATTTGAGCAGCTTAGATTCTTTGGATTTTCTCCACTTCTCTGCCAAAGTGTTGAACGTGTAAAGAAAGGGATTTACCGCAGCGTTTAGAGGTAAAATGAAAATTGCCAGGGCTACATTCACTTCTCCTGGTATGGGGCTTCCAGACAATGCCAACATCCCACACAGTCCAATGGGAAACAGCACATGAAGTCTGTCAGTGCTATGGTGATCAGTCTTTGAGCTATGGTCATGTCTTGTGACGTCCTTGTAGAGTTAGTCTTCAGAGTGTGTTGCTCTGTATTGACCAGTAGATGACTAGCTGACCCACGGAGATGAGTACAAACAGAACGAAATTCAGAACAATCAGTACGCAAAAGAATAGTGTTTTCCTTTGAACTCATGTCTTGTCACCGGCAGTGGAATACAGATGCCTGTCTGGGAATAGAACTCCCAGTGGGATGTTGCCGGAAGTAAAGGCAGCGATGCCAGAAACCCGCCAGTCAGCCAGATCATCAGACAAACCATGGCTGCTGATGTTTTTCTCAAATCGCCACGTGCTGAATGGGAAACAGAGGGCAATAAAACGATCTAGAGTGATCAAACAGATGATCAGAGCTGATACCTCACTGGACAACAGAGACAGAACACCGGCCACCTTACAGGTCACGCTGTGTTTCCATATGTCATCATGATGGAGGTATCTGCCTCGGTAATGGCTGTCAGCTATACCTATGATAGCCATGTAAACACCCATCAGAAAGTCAGCCATAGTCAGCTCGGTGACAAACACATTGAAACCGCTTGAAGAGGTTACCCTTCTCCTTAACAAATGCGCACAGAAGCAGAAGACGTTGCCAGACACGGACAGACAGGCGACCAGCCACAGAAACCCTCGGTATGTCCATGACTGTAGTAAATCTTCACACGATGAAATTTCATCTTTGGGGCCATAGCAAGAGGAAACGTCGAAGTCAGGAGGTAAAATTTCACTGCAGCATAGTTTATAGTTCTGTGAAGAAATGGTGTGTAGACGAGAAAGACCTGCGAAAATGTCTGGTGGAAACGTTTTTATAGGACTTCCATGCGTGTACAGCTCAATTAACTTCAATGTGAACCGAAAACCATTTGAAACCTATAGTGTGAATGGAAGTATCGGTTAAATTCAATGTCCGTAATGCTGAAAACTGTGCTAAGACTTTAGAATCAAATTCTCTTAGTTCTGTACGTGACAGATCTATCAAAGACAGCATGGTTTGCTGGACATCAGAAGAAAAAATCAGAGGAGAGTCTTGTGATAGGATTGTTAGACATGAACAACGCTTGCATGTTTCTAAGGCAAGAAAAGAAGTGATGTTGATATGCTGTAGATTGTTGTCACTGAGGTCAAGGAACCTCAAATTCAGTAATTTTAATGCAGGCAAGATGGTCAGAGAGCAGTTGGCGAAAATCAGGCGAACAAGATAAGCATTGTTACCAACATCAGACAGTGCCATGCCGGAACCTGTAGCATCTAAAGAGCGGATCTGAGGGAAGAGGGCTGCATGGAATGGCTGAAGACAAAGCATGGAATGAACTTGACAGAGACAAACCACCAGGGCAAATGACGTTACACACCATAGCTCATCATCATGCATTAGACAGTGAGGCCAGCCATCACACACATGATCGCTATGTACACAGATAATTGAAAAACCTGCATCGGAGAAGTCCTGGACATTTTACTTCCTCACATCCGTCTTCGTCCTCATGACCTGTGCAGTCATACATTCCATTACAGCGTGTGTACACTGGCAGGCAGTCATTGAGCTGGCCGGGACAACGGTAGTGACTGTCAGGACATGGTTCACTGAGGTTCATTGTGGTAATGGCAAACTGTGAAATTCCATCGAAATTGACCAGAACAGGAGAAGGAACACGTGACATGTCCACGTGTTCACCTTTGAAAGAAACACAGTTCTCTTCCTCTGATTCACCCCTGACAGTGCGACAATTGATCACACCAAATTGTTAAATGGCACACACTGACCACTTGTACATGTGAACATTGTGCTGCCACACACAGGATGCCGACAGAAAGATTTCATCACTGGAATCTGGACAATCAGTTGTGAAGTCACACACCAAGGTGTAGGACCACAGTGGCTGTATCGCCGACCCACTGCAGGGGAATGGGGATCACACATATGTTAAAGTGACATCAAGGTCTGTGTGAGTCAACATGTTCATGGTCAATGGTTGATCAGAAAAAAGGCAGAGATGAATACTGTTGACTACACGCTTCATCCTGGCTAGAGCCACAGAACAGTTGTGTCACCGTCACATCTCCGTGTGTGCAAACTGTGTTACAGAGTGTTGTGTTTTGGGTAGCCATAATTTGGTGTCACCTACAGCAATGCTGTTTGGACTGAAGGATTCTTTAGCCTTATCTACGCTGACTTACAAATCATCACTGACTGTCCACGTTTTGCCTAAGGTCAGAGAGGGGTGTCGTCTGAGATTGACATTTGTTTTAAGGACAGAATGAGAGGATGTTTACAAACCTTCACTTACAAAGGAAGCTTTAAACAAATGATGGAACACCGTTCTGTCCTCACTGTGTAGACTATGTCTATACATGTTAGGAAACGTCAAATCGTTACGATGCAAGCCAACCGCAAAGAGTCCCAGTGCGTTCCAGTGTCTGTTGGATTTGTCAGTGATTACACTATATGAATCATACATACAAGTAGGAAAAGCTGGTTTACCCCCAAACATACTACTACATATGGTATCAGCTCTTTTTTTGTATGGTCCGATATACAGACCCCCCACAAGGATTCTGTAACAACGGCCACATAACGCCACCATTCCACGACACTCCAAACTGCTGAAGGGGCACTGTTCTGTTTCATCCCGTCCGTCCTCACACTCTGGCTTTAGGTTACACGCCACGTGATGCTGAAATCTGGAATAGTCTTCCACTGAACAATTCCAGAGTCCCGTTGGTAGCTTCTGGGGTGCCTTATTTTCAGGGAAAAAGGACAAGAAAAGTTGGAAACATTGTGTATTTTGTTTCCTGTACACACTCATCCGTTCGTAAACGTACATAGAGTTTAATATCACCAAAGCGGCACATATGAGCACTATTAGAAACCGATCCTACGAGAAAACCATTCAAACTTTGTACAGCTGAACCCGACCAGTGACAAAATACGAATGTTCGTAGTAGCGTGAAAAAAGAAACTCTAATTTCGTGTGCTGTAAGTGCTTTGAAACTGAACATCATGAAATTTCTGCTTACTTCCGTTTCTTCTGATTGTCACGTACCCGGATGACAACGACGTCATTACCAGAACCAGTCGCGCATAACCTTTGACAAATCATTGTGACTGAAATTGTAAGAAGCGATGTCATCAACAAGAGTTTGAACTGAAATACAGACCATGAAACCAACCAGCAACAAAAAGTATAGTAAGTACAACGACCACATTATGGCTTCACAGTTGTAATGATGAGTAGAAACTGTACTTGTTAACCGCATTAAAGGCAGGCAATCACACACACACACACACACCACACACACACACACACACACACACACACCACACACCACACACACACACACACACACACACACACACACAGAGAGAGAGAGAGAGAGACAGACAGACAGACAGACACATAGACAGACAGAGAGAGAGAGAGAAAGAGAGAGAGAGAGAGAGAGAGAGAGAGAGAGAGAGAGAGAGAGAGAGAGTGACAGAGAGAGACTAACTCTTTAGCGTGTCCCTCAGGGCTTTCTCTCGCTCGATTTCCACAAAGTAGTCAGAGACTGCCATGTTCGTCAGGTGTAGTGGAAAACCAACTCGGAAGGTCATGTTAGTGCTCTCTTCTTACAGAGGTTCCTGTCATTAGCGTTTCTTTTCTATAAGCGGCAAAATCCCTGATCGTTTTTTTCCTTTCCTAATTCACGATGGAAATGACGTCCTTACTGAAACTTTAATCGATAGATGACTATGGCTTGTGTTTCTACCAACGAATGTTGCAGAAAGGATGATACTTGCTCTTGCCTTGTAATCCCCCCTCCCCCCCAATCACCCTCCAGCCCCTGTCCTTCCCACTGACTGTGAATTTGACAAGCCATTAGAAGACCTAATGTGGTTGTTCGGCTATATGTCCGAGGACTAATACAAATAAAGGTGGCATATCTCTATGATGATGATGATGATGATGATGATGATGATGATAGATATAATTTAACATATGGTCACAGTTGTAGTTATCATCACCATCATCATCTCATCATCATCATCATCATCATCATCAGATATCATGATTATGATCATGATCATGCAGTGAATGGGAAAGATGGTGAGATTAAATCTAAGAAAAATACAATTGCATAAATATTTAGACAATTCAAATGAAGAAGTTCATTAAATTATATGAATAATGAAAATAACGAAATTGCTACTACTACTACTACTACTACCATCATCACTGCTTCTACTACTACTTCTATGACCAAGACTACTACTACTACTAGTCCTACTAAGTTGGTGGAGAGGATTTAAAATGATCAATGAATACAAAGCTAACAATACTACTGGAACGGACGGAGAGAAAACAAATGAACAAATTAAACAAAGGAGAACAAAGAAGATCAATATATTTAAAAGAGGAAGAATGTCTGTTTGAAGTAAAATCAGAATAGGCAAAGGGGGTGATTGAGAAGTGAGTAAAGAATAGATTGATCAAGAACATGATGATAGTCAATGGAGGAGAGAGGGGAGATAGCTTTAACATAGATGTAGGTTAATAATGAGTGATACAGTAGTAGTGTGTCTGTGTACAACAGCGAGGACTGGTGTCATGGGGGTGGATAGACACAAACCATTTTCGGAAATGCACAATTGCATAACAGTTCAGAAAATACAGAAGGAACATAATTCATTATAAAGTATGAATAATAGTTACAATGATAATAAAATGATGATGATCATAAAATAATGATCGATGATGATAATGATAATAATAATGATAACAATAAGTAGTAGTAGTAGTAGTAGTAGTAGTAGTGTAACAACAACAACAACAACAATAATAATAAATAATAATAATGATGATGATGATGATGATGATGATGATGATGATGATGATGATGATGATAGTACATGCAAAGAAACAAAACTGATAAGTAAGTAAAAAGCTGAGAGATCCCTCGAAATAAGAGAGAGAGAGAGAGAGAGAGAGAGAGAGAGAGAGAGAGAGAGAGAGAGAGAGAGAGAGAGTATATGCATTTGAAAGGAAATCAGGTACGTAAAGAAAAGACTTGTAAGTAAAGATAAAGATAGTAACACTTACAAGAGGTAAAGTGGTAGTGTCTGCAGATAGCAGCGTGGGCCAGTGCTGTGGGGAGGAATAGGTACGTGTGCACATGCTGTTTTGGGATGTTGAGGCCAGGTGGGCAGAGGATCCTCAGACAGGATTCCTGCGAGGTGCACCTGAGAGTTATCACTCTGTAACTGCTAAAGCAATGGCACTTCAGCATGACTGAGGCTGTGTTGAGGACAGTCGAAGAGCAGAACAACTGGCCAGGGTTGATGATAGTGGATGTTGGTTAGGTGGTCTGAAATACCGAGTGTGCGGAATGTCTTAACTACATAGATCTGACCAAACGGTTCACTGTAGATGGCATACTGAATGTTGCAGCTCTGTAGGGCGAAAGTACGCTAATATTTGAACGAGCCTTTGAGGTCATGTAGGATAATGTCCCGCTTAGTAAAAAGACAGATTTTGCAGTTGGGTTTTGAGCACGGACAAGTACCGGGGGAACGTGTCCAGTTTGGAATGCACAAGTAGACCTTTGCGATTTTTGTCGAGCGTGAAAGTAATCATGGGTTTGGGTCTCAAAAAGGTAGGTTGTCGACCTTCTACTGTGTGTCAGTTGGAATTAAAGATCCTGCCGATGGGAAAAGTGTGCGGGTGGAAGAGGAGGCAGGCAGTGGGTCTGTCTGGTTCTTTGGAGGATGGGCTTCCTCCTGTGCAGTTGTTCTGGACACAGCTGTTGTACAGATGACAGCGTTCTTAATGACGGCACTGGGGTATTCATGAGTGGTGAAAAGCTTCAATATTTTTGTTGCTTGCAGTGTGAAGCCCCCTTCATCGGAACAAGGTTTGTACAAGCCGAGGACTTCGGAGTATAGAATTATGGGGTTATTTTTTGTGAATGGGTGGTGGGAAATGGTGTGGTCCAGAAACCAATAGGAATCAGTGGCTTTGTAGAAACATGAGGTTTTAGTGATGATAGTTATAATGATGATAACAAAGATGGCAACAACAAAAATAAACAATACTGATAATAACTATAATGAAAATGAAGATAGGAAGGGTAATATAACATCTAAGAAATATATAAATGCGTCACGGTCTAGAAAGTACAAAAGGAATGTAATTAATCAAAAAGCATGAAAATCGACAAGAAGAACAAAAAAACAACAACAACAATGATAATCATAGGATAATAATAATGATGATGACGACGATGATGATAATGATAGTGATAATAAAGATGATGATGATAATGATAATGAAAATAATGATATCATTATTAACTTTATTATTATTATTATTATTATCATTACTATTTATTATTATTATTATTATATTATTGATAATAATAATAATAATAACAGTAATAATAATAATAAAGTTAATAATGATAACAATAATAAAATAGAAATTAGGAGGCGGAAAGGAATGAAACTTATAAATGAGTAAAAAGTTAAGAGTACTGTTGATACAGAAAAAGGGAGAGAAAGAAAGAAAATATGTGAAAAGAAGAAGGATTTGTAGTTGAAAGAAAATCAGGGTAAGAAACGGGGTTGAATACATGAGCAGTTAAAGAACAGACTGAGAGGGGAAAATGAAGAAAGCAAAGAAAGACGAGGAGAGCGAGAAAAGCTCTAACGCATACACAAGGTAAGTAATGAGTGGTGAGGTAGTGTGTCTGTGAAGAGCACCATAGGTCAGTGCTGTGGCGGTAGACAGGTACATACTATGTTGGGATGTTGAGGCCAATTGGGCAGAGGGTGCCCAGTCTGGCTACAAGATAGAGATTTCCTGCATAACGCACGCAGCGTTGTCAAATTCTGATTGCCAAAGCACCGTGACTCGATGTTGTGTTGGGGATGGCTTATTAAGTGCAGAGCGACTGGTTTGGGATGGTAATGGCGTGTGTCGGTCACACATTCCAAACTGCACATAGTAAGTGTGTGGGATGTCCCACCTAGTCACAGCCAAGAGTGGCAGATGGAGGGAATTTGGTTCTGAAAAATACTTTATCTGTTTCTCTGTTCTAGTCAACTACCCAAAGGTCTTTAACATGTTTATGAAATATCGGAGGTAGATGAACTGGGCATTTTCTTTTTAAGTGTCATTTCCTGGCTGGATGATCAGTCATCATATTGCCTCAAATGCCTTATTGACTGGGACCCAAATGAGAAAAATGTTGTTAGTATCATATTTCAAAGAAGTTTAAAGTGGAGAGCAGGTGGGTTTTTTTTTTTGTTTGTTTGTTGTGTTTTTTTTTTTTATACCAGAGAATATGTTTCAAACGACAGTTTGAGGAAAGTTTTTGTCCCCCCCCCCCCCCCCCCCCCCCCCCCCCCCCCCGCTTACCCCCCTCCCCCTCACAACCAGCCTGTGAGTAATTGCTGTACGCCAGGGGTGGCAACCGAACTGATGTCCTTGATGGTATACAGGTTCAAGAATTTTGAAATGAGCAACCATAGAAGACATAGCTGTAATCCAGTGTGAAGCTGATTAACGTCCTGTGAAAAATGAAATATATTTGTTAACAACCCCACAAAGTGTTTGTTCACATGACATTCACGGTTTCCGGAGTTTTGAATTGAGTTTTTGGTAAAACACAAGACTAGAAAATCTGGTCTGTTCAGAGCATTGCGTTGTACTTTGTTGTGTGCAGTTGTATTTTGGCCGACTGGTGTCAAAATAGCTAATTTACCATTTATGTTGGGTTCCTGAAAGTAGATAATTTCTTCTTTTCACTCATTCTCTTCTGATGTATTCATCATCCACGTATTTCTTTTGCAAATGATTTTTTTTTTGCGGGAACATCAAGTCTCATTTTCAATCTTGCTAATAATTGGTCTTCTCGGGTCTTCCTCCGTGTCTGTGCCACTACGGTCCACGTGTACAACAAAGGGTTCAGGTTGAATTGAGTGGTAACATGAATACCACCAGAGTGCCGTGGATCTTGTCCAGCTCAGACGTACCTTCAGCTTTCATCGAAGTGACCAAAACAAAAAAACCAACAGAGCTTCCATGACAGCTACTTTTCTCATCAGATGGACTTGAATGTAAAGCAAACTGATGGTTGGATCTAACGTAATTCTGTATGTCGGTGATAATCTATAGATGACAACCTGACTGCTTGCAATTATCAGGCATACAGTGACATTAATTGCTACAATAACTTCGAACCACCTGAATTTCCGATTAGATTGGTACGACTGAAATAATGCCAGACGACAAAGTCCAGACTGATTAGAGAGGCCCAAGTGTGAAAGTCCAGAAAGAAATGGTACCACAGATAACAACATCCCAGTGAACCAAACTACCGTAAATATAACGTTTCTGGAACTTCTGTGGGATATCCAAGAGTATTTGGGAACATACAAGATGAAAATAAGATCCAAACTGATGAAGAATATAATAAAACTGATACCTCATTGGATAAGGATGAGAGAAAGCCACTCACCTTGCAAGGGACACTTCTGGTCCATGTTCTTTCAAAACAGGATGTATTGTCCATAAAATATTTCATTAGCTACTATGACGATTGCAACATTACTTCCCATACAAACGTCAGCAAAATGCAAATGGCCAAGCACGGTTAAGAACTTATTCCCAAACAGTTTTTGAACTCTAAGTGGGATCACAAAACAAACTGCATTCCATGGCACAGCAACCACAGTCATCAACCAAAAGAAAACTGAATGCAATTCGGAAGGAATCAGAGTTTGACATGAAGGGAGTACTGCGGGGGCTGCTAAACAGTTCACCTGATGTGTTCGTTTAGAATATATACCGTCACAGCACAATCTGTAATCTGAGAAAGCAGGTTTTTCAGGTGATGCGATCTGGCAAACAAATCCAAAGGAAAATAGTTTATTGGACTGGATCTCATGTCCAATTCAATCAGTTTAGGCATGTTTTTAAAGCCTCTGTCTCCAATGGTCTCAAGGGCAGAAGCTGACAAATTGAAATGGACCAAATTTGGTAAATAGAGAAGCATTTCACTGGTAAGAATGCTGAGAAATGTCTTTGATAAATCTAGTCTACTCAGCGTATAGTCAATATGTTTTGACAGCTGGTTCGTCATCTTCCACAGAGGGTTGTTGGCTAAAGATAGAGTCTTCAGATTTAGCAGCTGGACGAAAACAGCTACGTCTAGAGTCTTCAAATGATTGTTTGTGAGATCTAAAAACTGCAAGTTGCCGAGCTCCGCAGTTGAAATGTTACTTATGGAACAAGATGACAGGCTCAGGAATACGAGGTACACAGCTTTTGTGAAGTCTGTCAGAGACATTCCTGACCAAGTAGCGTCTACCTGGCGTATACGAGGGAAGAGATCTAGGGGAAATGAGGAATTGCACCAGAATGAGTAACCTAGACACAGACAGCCTTTGGGACAGGTCCTATCACACATCAGTTCATCATCCCGCTGTGGACACTGACCCCAGCCATCACACAGATGATCTTCATGTACACAGACTCTGGATTCTCTACATCGGTAGTAGTAAGGACAAGCAACTCTGTCACAGTTGTGTTCGTCTTCCCCATAAACACAATCATAATATCCGTTACATCGAGTATAGACCGGAAGGCAGTACAACCACTTGGTTGTGCAGCTGTAATGAGTATCGGGGCATAGCGCCTCGGTGTTCATCACCTGGTGAGTGAAGTAACCAGAGCCGTCTAAGTTGATGTAAAATCTTCTCGCCTGGAATGTGCCTAGAAAAGGGGGAGAGTATCCACTACACCTGACTTCATCAGAATCGTCCAGACAGTCTGAATATTCATTGCAACGCTGGCTTTGCTGGAGACACTGAGCGTTTGAGCAAAGGAAGCCATGGCATGAAGAATGTTGACAGAAAGATTCATCACTGTTATCCAGGCAGGCAGTCCTGTCTGAAGTCACAGAGCAAAGTATACGGCACTGTTGTAGAGTCATCACCACATGTGAACATGGCATACGTGTCTACAGTCGTTATCCTTTCAAAAAATGGGTGACAATGCCGCCAATGACTAAAGTTTGCAAACAAGTGTAGCAGTGAGCATTGTGCTTTACCGCAGTTTTCTTTTGAAATCTGAATACAGAAATGCGTGCGACACCTGTTTTATTGGAAAAACACACAAAAACTGCTTTGTGTTTGTAAACCATGAATCAAACTGGTTTAATGCACTTTGCGAAGAGAATTTTCGAAATGGTGTCCAAACGATTTCACATAGTAATAAGTTAAAGACTTGAGCTGATTCAAATTCTTTATGCCACCTCATCTTTGGCCAAAGTTTTGTAGTGTAAATGGCTCTTGTCAGAACATACCGGAAACTGTACGGGTTAATGCTATAAATCAGCGTATTGTCAGACCATTTAGGGAATTTGCTATAAACAAAATGCATCTTGTTCCAGCCGGATATATACCCAAACCCCAGTTCTATCGTTTTCAAAGTTTCTGAATATATGTAAAGAGTCTTCCTGTTCCTCCCTTGTTTTTATCAATGCCAGTTTCCCACCTATACTTCTGCAACAATAAGACCCCGTAACAATAGATACTCTCTTATTCAATGTGATCAGTTTCAAACATTTTGTTATTGGAAGCCACCAGTCCTTTGCATTCAGGACTGCTGAAGGGACAGTGTTCTGTTTCGTCTTGGCCATCTTCACACTCTGGCTTCAGGTTACAATGCAAATGATCCTGGAAAGCAGAATAATTCGTCACAGAGCAATTGAATAAACCATTGGAAACTTCACGTGGTCGATCATTCTCAGGTAGTATAGAAAAAAAAAAAGAACAAAACAATGTGAAGATGGATCTTCGGTATGTTGAATTCCAAGATATGTTGTAAAAAAGATGCCAGGTGGTGTGAATTGTGTTATGCGCATACGTTGCACAGTTGGATGAGTTGTATTAGGTTTTTGGTATTTCAGTACCATGGACTCGTCAGCACCACGCCACGCGCGCATAAAGTATGATCGCCTGACACTGATCATAATGCCATGACCTGGTGCAACATTCAGTCCAATTCTGAAATGCCCTCTTTTGTTTGTGCTCGGTTTTATTAAATACCCAGAATCTCCAGTTAGGTATTGTATAACAAAATTCACACGTTTAACTTTGTTAAACATTATTCTAACTGAAGGTTTGTTTAAATGGCTCACAGAGATGTAGTTTTCGTAAGATTGGATGAACATTTCATCAAGACTATGATAGCTGCATTTAACTCTTGCTGTGTAATATATTCTTGTTTCCCACGACCTTCCATCACACCAGAAGGCTAGGCGTTGAAGATGAACGTTAACGTGGAACCATTTTGAAAACTTCACGTAGATTTTACAATAAGTGGCGGAAACACCACATGCCATACGCTATTCCTGAATGTTTTGTAAACCTGGGCAAGCCCCAACGGGATGAGACATTCACATGCAGGATTTGAATCTTTTTGTTTTGCTTTGACTAAAGAAATATTCGATCCCTGGACACATGGTCCTCAGTGTTGAGGTGTTAATGTTGATATTGTTCACATTCGCTGGATGTGTGAAGACGTCAGAGAAGCAAGAAAGAAAAAATTCAGACTATGGAATCATCATACATGTCACTACATATTGTTCTGCCATTAATTATAACAGACACTTTTATACATTTTGCAAAAGCTATTTCAAATACACAAACTAAATCATGTAATTTCTGAGCCTGTGCCTTCCATTGGTGAGGCACATAGGTTGTTGTTTAGAAACACATGGACTGTCTTTGCACAACAGAGGGGAGAATTGCAGAAGCGAGTGCAATCATCGGCAGACTACACACCAATGTTTAGGATAGAAGAGGCGTCAGTCTATAAAACGCTGAAGATTCACAAAGCAGTTGTTTCCCCCACACTCATCTGTGCATGTGAAACGTGGACAGTCTACTAACGTCATTCTAAAAACGTGAATCACTTGCACACAGCCTGCCACAGAAGATTGTTAAACACCAAATGGCAGAAATTAAATTCCAGACACAGAGGTGCTTGACCAAGCAGGCCTGCCAAGAATCCACACCATCCTGATGCTGTCTCAGCTTCAATGGGCAGAGTAGAAAGAAACTCGTGGAAAGTTGGGCCACACCCGGTTCATGACTCCGGATCCCCCTCTGCTGCCCTTTTTTTTCCCATCTTGGATGAGCCATGACTGGGATTCGAACCCATGCCCTTCTGGACATGCTCATTTCCACTTAATGACTCGCGCACTAACCACTGAGCCACAGGGACACCTGATATTTTATAGGAAAGTTAAGCCTTATGAAGTTCACTTTTGTTCCTCCTTGACCAGATCCAACTTGAACACCTCTCTGCCGCTTCTGCCATTGCTTTCAGGGCTTTGGTTTTTTTTTTCCCTCCCTGCAACTGAGAGCTGTTTCATGAGGCTGTATGCAGACGTTCCCACAAACCCCCTAGCTCCAATTTCTGCAGTGAGGACTTTGACCTGATAGCCTTCTCTCCTCAGGCTGTTTGCCAGATCAGCATACTTTTCAGTCTTGTAGATCTGAGCTGCCTCCATTCTGTTCTCATATGGCACCGTGAGCTCGATCATGATCAGCTGCTTGGTTGACTGAGAGTGTAATACTATGTCTGGTCTCATGCCACTCTTGCTGATAATCTCTGGGTGACTATTCCATTCTGGGAGGTCTGCTGTGCACTCCCAGTCATCTGCCCCGTCCAGCAGACTCTGCCTGCATGTTCCGAGTGGCACTGTTGTTCTTGGCCATGATTCGCTGCCTCCTGCCGTGAAGAATGTTGCGGGTGCTTTTGGAGTCCTGATTTTCCCTTTTGTGGTGTTGGTACTAGCCCAGACTACTTGTACAATCTCTTTGAGCACTTGGTTGTGCCTCCATGTGTACCTTCCTTGAGCCAGGGCTACTTTACATGAGCTTAGGACATGCTCCACTGTTTGTTTTTTTTCATGGCAAAGGGGGCATGAAGGATCGTCTGTTTTTCCCCACTTCACCAGGTTTGCATTTGAAGGCAGAAGGTCATATGCAGATCTGAGAATGAAGCTGATCCTGAGAGGGGCCATGTGCCAAATGTCATTCCAAGTGAGACTTCTTTGGAGTGCATTCTCCCACGTTGTCCATTGCCCTTGCTGGCTCTGCTGGACTGCTTTTTGGAGTCTTTGTTGGTCTTCTTCTTTTTCTCATCTCCTGAATCATCATCATGTCTCTTTTGGCTTTTCCTTTGGCCTTTGACCACCATTCAGTTTTTGGTCACCCCCAGTCCTTGTCTGTTGGTCTGTGTGTGTCCTGTTATTTCTCTGATCTTGAGACTTTCTTTTGCAGAATCCATCGCCTCTTGAACTTTTCATTTTTTCTGCCTGTCTTCAGCTGGGGCTTGATTGCTTAACCACCTGTGTCTCCTGAGTCCTCCAGCATGCTTTGAAGTCTGATCTTCCCTGCTTTATATTCCTCCAGGATGGATTTCAGTGGTAGTTTTCAGCTTTGCTTGGCGACAGTACAGCGCTATGTCAGTAGACAGGGGGGACACCAAGCCATTTCCTTGTGAACTTGTTGATTTTGGATTCCATTGCCTCCACTATGCTGGTGCAGATGTCGTATATCATCAGAGGCCATAGGAGCTTTGGTATCAGCATGAACTGCAGACACCAGACCTTGTATTTGCCAGGGAGCCCACACTGGTCAATGGTCTCCAAGCCTTCTTCCGACATCTGTTTGTTTTCTTTTGCTCTTCGTGTGTCTTTCAGCGTATCATCATACCATCTTCCAAGGCTCTTGACTGGCTCTTCTGTTACTGTTGGAATGGTCTGGTTGGCAACACTGAAGACCACAGATTCGGCCACTTTTCCTTTCCTCAGTGAGAGACTCCGTGATTTCTTTGGCTTGAACTTCATTCTGGATGAGGCAACTATGTCGTCCAGCCTCTCCAGCACGTGACGTGTCTCGTCTTCTCTGGATGAAATCACTGTAGTGTCATCATGAAGGCCTTGAGAGGGGGCATCTGTATCCATCGCCAAGGTCTGTTTGTCTTGCGTTGCTTGTTGCTGCTTTCAAGATGACTTCCATTGCCAACACGAACAGTATTGGGGAAATGGCACAGCCCATTGCAATGCCCACTTCCAAGTTGATCCAATCTGTTGTGTACTCCTTGGTAGAGAACCGCATTGAGAAGCCATTGAAGTACTTCTTGAGCATGTCGCGGATGTTGTTCTTTGGCACATGGTACATCTCAAGAGCCAACTGTATCATCTCATGGGGTACAGATCCATATGCGTTTGCCAGGTCGAGCCACACTACGTCCAGGTCTCTCTTTTTCTGTTTTTGCTCTTTGGATTGCGTCCCAGAGATCATTGTGGCGTGTTCTACACAGCCAGCCACGCCTGGAATGCCACCTTTCTGGACTGACACATCCAAGTACTTGTTTTCCATGAGGTACTTGGTCAGCCTTGCTGCCATGACAGAGAAGAAGATTTTCCCTTCGACGTTCAGTAGTGATATTGGCCTGAACTGGCTGGCTGATGTCACTTGAGTTTTGCTCTTTGGGGATGTACACACCATCTGCCGTCATCCACTGGCCGCTGATCTTCTGATTTCTCCAAGCTGATCGCAGCAGCCTGTGGAGCCACTCCAGCACCTTGGGACATTTCTTGTACAGCTGGTAAGGTATTCCGTTTGGCCCTGGTGATGATTTGGCTCTGGCTTTGTCGACCACCTTCTTGATTTCCGCCAACGTTGGAGGCTTGTCATTGAACTGTTCCTCAGGGTTGGTTGGCCACACCAGACCTTGAATGTCGAGTGGTGCTTTGCTCTGTGAGTCAGAGTATGTTTTTCTCAGATGCTGCTCAAGAACTCCTTTGTCCACACTTAGGGTCCCAGATTTTTGGCTGCTCGAACAGAGTTCTGGCAAACTGGAAGGGGTCTCTGAAGAAACGCTCTTGTGTCTTCTTCTTTTTGCTTTTCCTCTTCCTCGCAGATTCCGCTTTGCTGAGGGCGCTGTGTTTTGCTTTCAGGTCTTTCCCAGAGTTTTTCCAAGCCTTGTTTTTTCAGCTGGCAGAGCAGTCTTCATTTGCTTCTTGAGGTTTTTCTTTTGGACCCTGATCTTGTCATCTCTCTTCTTGGCGTCTGGATTTTTTTGGAGGTGTTTTCTCTTTGGGTAGTTTTTGCTCCATAGGCGTCTCTACATGTGGCATACACAATGTCCCCATATGTGGCTAGTTTGTGTTCCAGGGTGCTTTTCCCTATCAGTGCATCGAGTCTTTGGACGATTTTTTTGCATCCAGTTTCTCCCAATCTTCAGTCTCGTTTGCTCGTGGCAGGTTGAGTTTCAGGCGCCTGGCATCGAGGGCCTGTGCAAATTCCTCATCCGAACCCAACAGCGTGGATGTCCTTGGCACTGTGGTTTAAATCCTGGCCTTGGTCTTCCGACGTCTTATCTGCTGATGCAGTGCGCTGCTGCTCATTCAGATGAGTCTTCACACATCCCCATCTTTGTTCTGTGGATCTTCATGCCACGGGTGGTAGCGAAACGCTTTCCACAGACACATGGATATTCCATTTGGTCCATGTTCGTAGTCCGTTTGGGATTTGCAGTCAGTCGTGATTGGTTGAGCACCGATGGATTCATCATTTCTCTCCCCCTTTCGGTGAATCCTGGGAGCATCTTTTTCCTTTTGTTTTTAGTAGCCACATGTTGAAGGCAAAGTGGGGAGACTGGGATTCGAACCCATGCCCTTCTGGACATGCTCATTTCCACTTAATGACTCACGCACTAACCACTGAGCCACAGGAACACCTGATATTTGTAGAAAGTTAAGCCTTATGTAGTTCACTTTTGTTCCTCCTTGACCAGATCC
>JADBJO010023246.1:0-7500 GCA_016801955.1 Conus betulinus
TTGCGCTGACTCTGGTGTCAGAGAGTCCTCAAATATGAAAGGGTGTTACCATGATGCAACCAGTGTTGCTTAAATATCTTATGTCGTTGTTAACTGCATGTTTGTTTTTTTTTTTTTTTTGTATATTGAGGTGCCTCTTCGGAGTCCTTCTTTGCATGGCCATGCAGGACTGTTCTTGCTCATGTCTAGTTGGTTGTTCCTGATGTGCTGAGATATATGAGGACGAGCGATTTTGGCTCGTTGGGTGACGTTAAGGATGGTATAATCAAGGAACAGAAGAAATCACATAAAAGAGGCGAAAACGGGCTGGTTTATACACCGTACACACTTTTTAGGAAAGCAAGAAGCTATGAGTAAACAAAAAAGGAAAGAACAATCGTTTACAGTATCTGGCCGTACTCCCCCACCTTTACGGCAGATGGTCGAACATATGGATCACACTTTTCTGACTATGAAAAATATACACACGACCTCGACAAGGAAGCAGTTTTAAAGCCAAACGGTTACACTTAAGGGGAAAATGCACAAGTCACGCAGCCGCGGCAGTTGGTCTTTTTTGGAGCTACGAGTTGGCAATGCACAATATTGCCTCGCTCGCAGTAAGCAGTAGTTTTTTTTTTTTTTTTTTTTGTCAAATGGCAGAGTATGCTGGCCTGTAGAGACTTGGTTGTCTCACTTTCCTATAAGGCCACACAGTCTTGCGCTTTCCAAAGTCTTCTGTTGGTATACTTTTTTTTCCACAGTACACAGTCTTGCGCGCTTTTCCAAAGTCTTCTGTTGTATACTTTTTTTTTTTTTTTCCACAGTACACAGTCTTGCGCTTTTCCAAAGTCTTCTGTTGTATACTTTTTTTTCCCCACAGTACACAGTCTTGCGCTTTTCCAAGTCTTCTGTTGTATACTTTTTTTTTCCACAACACCACTGAAGGCACTTCTTGATACGAGAGTAATAGGTCGTATAGTATGATGCAATATACATATGACAGGCACACGACAGACTGCAGCAGGCCATGCAAAGAAAACAATCAAACAAACAAAATAACACATAAACACACACACACACACACACACACACACACACACACACACACACACACACACACACACACACACAGAGACTCACGCGCGGCGCGCGCGCATACACACATACACACGTGTGTGTGCACTCACACATATGCATGTAGAAAATTATTAGATTATAAAATGCGCTCACAACAATTAGAAATGCGCAGACTCACATAGCACATGGATTATGAAATAGCTTATTGCAGTACATACCTATGTGCTATGAATTGGATATTAACATTATGCAGAGTCAGTGATGACGCAATGACATACAAATATAAGGATGCATACAGTGACATATATCAATTCAATTCAATGACAGGGGGAGAGGAGCTGGTTGGTGTTTGCTGTGACAGGAACTGAGCAGTCATTGTGTTCAGCAACTGAACAGCAAATGGATTTGTAGCGGGCTGGGGGGGTTGTGCTGACTGCAGTGGGATGTGTGGATGGTGGGGGGTCGGGAAGTGTAATGTGTTGGATGGTGGTAGGAGTGTTGTGTTCGGAGTGGTAAGGCGGGCATTGTCTGGAGTTGGTGGATTGTATGGGGTATTAGAGGGTGGTAGTTGTGTTGTGCTGGGGAAATTGTGGCCAAGCTGTGTTGTGAGGTTGCAGCTGAGATGTGTTTGGAGGTGGGGTGTGTTGGACGCTGCTAGTGTGTGGTTTTTTGGACATGGAAGGAGGTGATGTGCTATGTGGGTGGAGGGTGCAGGTCACGTTTCTGTACTCTTTACATTGCTGTTTGTCATTTCTATTCACTGGGGAAGAAAAGGAATACATGTGGGGTAGGGGATTGTAGAAAGGGTTGCTTTGTAGGGCGTTGATGCCGACCTAGCATATTATACACACTGCGAGAGAGTTTGGATTTGGGGAGTGTTTGCTGGGAAATCAGTTTCGTAGTCATAGCTACGCACTCACGCATATGTACTCACGCACATACACACACACACATACGCGCGCGCGTGCGCGCGCGCATACACACAAACGTACGCACTTACATAAATACACAAATGCACGCATCTCAATACGAACATTCCATACCCTCACATACACTCAAAACTTACACACTCACACACAGATATGCACACGCCCACACACACACACGCGCGACACACACACGCGCGCGCGCGCGCGCGCACACACACACACACACACACACACACACACACACACATACACACACACGTACACACACGCGTGCGCCCGCGCGCGCGCGCGCGCACACACACACACACACACACACACACACACACACACACACACACACTCATACTCGATTACTCGTTACACACTGCATTCACTCTCATAAACACACGCATACACGCACACATACGTGCGCACGCACATACACATCCACGCCCATTCAGGATACGCTTCGGTGTTTGCATTCCGATCTGTCGGAGTGTAACAGCAGGGGCCCCAGAAATCCCCCCGTCAGACATCGACACAAGTCTGGAGCAAGCTATAGACAAAAAGTATTTCGGAAGGATGTGTTCCATCAAACGGATGATGTGAGTGTGCTGCTGTGTGAATCAGACGACGTCGTTCTAGAATATTCCTGCGATCTGTGTTCGGCAGACGATCGCTTTTTCTGGTTTAACAAGCAGGAAAGAAGACACATGCTATAAGAGGAATGTCTTAAATTATCCTGCATTTGGAAAGGGAGACGCACTGGCAACACGAAGCATGCAGAGACCCAAGCATGTGCTCTATGGCGGCTGCACGCTGTCCACGGACTGATCCAGTT
Source organism: Conus betulinus (assembly GCA_016801955.1). Classification (NCBI taxonomy): domain Eukaryota; kingdom Metazoa; phylum Mollusca; class Gastropoda; order Neogastropoda; family Conidae; genus Conus; species Conus betulinus. The sequence goes on from JADBJO010023246.1 coordinate 2,809, forward strand.
TTACTTGAATACCAGACACCACACACACACACACACACACACACACACACACACATATGCACACACGCACACGCGCGCGCGCGCGCGCACGCACGCACACACTCACACGCAGCACGCACACACACCACACACACACACACACACACACACACACACACACACACACACACACACACACACACACACACAACACACACACTCTCTCTCTCTCTCTCTCTCTCTCTCTCTCTCTCTCTTCCACCACCCCCTCCTCTCCCGCTCGTCTCTATCCCCTTCTCCTCTCTCATTTCGCCCCCTTCCACGCTACCTCTTACCGATGAAGGAGAAGTGAGTGGCCTGACGTCCCTCTGGTCGTTGCAGGAACGGTGTAAGAGCACTAGTTGTGCACTGCATGTCTGTACCCGTGACAGCACGCTGTAGCTGCCTGTCATTTCACTGCTCTGCTAACAAAACGTCGCTGCAGTTGGCAGATTGTACTATCTCCATTGGGTTTTACAACGGGGGAGGGGGGGGGGGATTTTTTTTCTTTTTCTTTTTACCTTTCAGATCTGTCGTAGAATACTGTATGTCTTTAAATCGGGGGGGGGGGGGGTGGGGGGGGGGGGGGGGGGGGGGGGGGGGGGGGGGGGGGGGGGGGGGGGGGGAGGGGCAGGAAGTACTATTTCTTGTTTTACTTGTCAGGAAGTTACTGTTCAGATTGTGTCATAGACTCACACGTCATTTAACCCTCACCACTGTGGGTCACACTGCACGTCATTTAAAACCCCACCACTGTGGGTCACACTGCACGTCGTAACCATCACCAACTGTGGGTCCACAAGCACATGTCATTTAACCCCATCACCACTGTGGGTCACACTGCACGTCATTTAACCCTCACCACTGTGGGTCACACTGCACGTCATTTAACCATCACCACTGTGGGTCACACTGCACGTCATTTTAACCCCTCACCACTGTGGGTCACACTGCACGTCATTTCATTTAACCCTCACCACTGTGGATCACACCACTCACGTCATTTAACCCTCATCACTGTGGGTCACACTGCACGTCATTTAACTCTTATCACTGTGGGTCACACTGAACGTCATTTAAAACCTCACCACTGTGGGTCACACTGCACGTCATTTAACTCTTATCACTGTGGGTCACACCGCACTGTGGGTCATTTAACCCTCACCACTGTGGGTCACACTGCACGTCATTTAACCCTCATCACTGTAGGTCACAATGCACGTCATTTAAAACCCTCATCAATGTGTGTCACAATGCACGTCATTTAACCCTCATCAATGTGCGTCACAATGCACGTCATTTAACCCTCATCACTGTGGGTCACACTACACGTGATTTAACCCTCATCACTGTGCGTCACAATGCACGTCATTTAACCCTCACCACTGTGGGTCACAATGCACGTCATTTAACCCTCATCACTGTGGGTCACACTACATGTGAATTAACCGTCATCACTGTCGGTCGGACTGCGCGTCATTTTACCCTCATCACTGTGGGTTTTCTGTGTTTGTGTGTTTGGTTAACTGCTTCAGTTCTTATTTGGCGGACAGACGTTGGGTTCCTATCCTGCCGATGCCCTACGCACTCGCTCTCTCGCACTCCTCTCTCTCCACTCCCTCTCCTCTCTCTCTCTCTCTCTCTCTCTCTCTCTCTCTCATACATACACACACACACACACACACACACACACACACACACACACACAAACACACACACAACATACACACCACACACGCAAGCACGCACGCACGCCTCAACTCTCTCCTCTCTCTCTCTCTCTCCTCTCTCTCTCTCTCTCATACACACACACACACACACACAACCACACACACACACACAATACACACATACACACACACACACGCAAGCACGCACGCACGCACTCACTCTCTCTCTCTCTCTCTCTCTCTCTCTCTCACACACACACACCACCACACACACACACAGCTTTTTTTACATCCAGTCCTCGCCCTGAATAGGGTCAACATAAGATAAGGCAACAAAAGAAGCATGCAAAGTGACTATAACTAAAATACGATAAAAAAAAAGTTAAAATGGGAGAGAGAGAGAGAGAGAGAGAGAGAGAGAGAGGAGAGACGAGAGAGAGACGAAGGAGGCGCGAAAGGAGTGCAGGGAAGGGGCGACAGAGAAAGCGAAAGGGAGAAAGGGGACAAAGAGGCGAGAGTGGGTGTCGGGAAAGAGCGTAGAAACAATCTGACAATCAAAACAATCCAAGGAGATGCAAGACATGGAATACATGTGGGTAGGGGATTGTAGAAGGGGTTGCTTTGTAGGGCGTTGATGCCGACCTAGCATATTATACACACTGCGAGAGTTTGGATTTGGGGAGTGTTTGCTGGGAAATCAGTTTCGTAGTCATAGCTAGGGGGACTGTTAGTGGTCACAGGGGCGTCTTGTGTTGCAAGACGGTCACTTCTTGCTCTTTGTGTGGTGGGCCTGACGTAGCTGGATGGTTGGGTCTAGTGGTTATTAGTGGGACAGATGTTGGAGGCAAGGACTTTGCAGCCATATGAATTGGGATGTAGACTGTCTCGGTACATGGCTTTCTTTGGTGCCCCAGATCTGGCGAGGAAGGAAGGGGTGTTATCTAGGTAACTGATCCTGTCTTGGCGGCAGGAGAGGCGAAGATTGGCCGTGGATCGTGACGCCATGTCCTTAAGGGGGGTGTTGACCAAGGGGAGGGAGAATGGAGGAGGCCTGCAGTGAAGCACTGGGGAACGCTTGCCTGAGTAGGTGGATTAACTCAGCCCAGTCTGCTACAGGCACTGGCCTTTCGTCACAGCTGTTGATTCCCACATGGAAAGTGACCCGTTGGATGCGGGTGATGGGGGGCCGTGATGACAGCCATTGACACAGGTGATAGACTGTCAGGCCAGGCACTGACAGATTTTTCACCCTGTAGCGTTCTGTTGACATTTGCTTCTCATCTATCCCCTGTAACACAGAGTCTCCTAATAGTAGCATGTTACAATTTTCTGGGATTGTCTTTTGTGTCGTAGGATAGCTAGAGGAGGTGGGGGATTTGGATTCTGTTTGTTGATGGCAGTGGGGATTTCTGTCATTGTGTTTTTGTGTGGTTTTTGTTCTTGTTGTGTACAGATTTTGTTGATGGAACAGATGAACCAGTGTTTTGCTCTGCAGGACTGTCTGACAGCACACTGTATGGTTTGATGTTTCCACAGCATATTCAGTCTGTATAGATGATGTAGTTGAAGTGTCACTGTGTATCTGGATTGTTTGGGTGTCTGGTTGTTTGTGTTTTGATTGATTGGTTTGAGGGCGTGCATTCGTTTCCTAATGTCAGTATCGATGTTTGCTTTGACTGTCTTTGAATGATTGCAGTTTGCTTGTGCTGTCTTTCATCTGACGCTGTAGATGTGTGTGTGTGTGTTCATTTTGTACTTGTTTGATTTGTTGTGATAGATCTTTATTTAATGACTTTATGGAATTTTTTTTACCCTAATCTCCATATCACCCGTGTTCTGAGTGTTCCGTTCAACTTGTTGTGACGTGTTTTCCAGCTTATTTTTCAGTGTTTGTATGTCTTGCTGCATGTTGGAGATAGTGCGTGTGGCTGAGATAAGCTGTTTTTTGAAGGTGTGTGATAACGGCCATGCTTGCTAGTTTGAGAGAGTGTGGGGGAAATCCGATGCTGTGAGCTGGCACTCTGGGGGGTCAGTGTGTTGACAGAATGGGTAGCAGACTGAGGGTCAGTACTGGTGGGGAGGGTAACAACACACGTTTGTTCTAGAACACACGGGGTGGGCGTGGGAGGATCAGATGGGGGGTCAGTATTTTGCTGGGTGGAGGAAGGGACTGAGGAGTGAGAAATGTCAACAGGGGATGAAGGGCTGTTGATGGCTGGAGACTGGAGGGATGCAGGTGGCGATTCCATGCTGTCTGGGGCGGAAGAGGGATGGAGTGTGGCATGGAACGTTGTTGGAGCTGACAGGCAATTGGGATTCCTGAGTTAGTGAGGGGTGAGATAGTAGGGGTGGAGGGATGGAATCACTTGACTCGAGCGATGTTTCCACAGCTTCATTAGTCCGTGCATCACAGATGATCAATGGAGTCGGAGGAAAGGAGTCTGTGACATTGTCAAGGGCATTCGCAATTGACAATGTCGTAACATCTGGTGTACACAAATGAAACACAATTTCTTTTAGTTTATCAAACTCCTGCCGTACCCATTCTTGACATACATGTCCTTGTACTAAGATTTTGCCCGTTGCGTAGTAGATATGAATTGTTAAAAGTTTGTGTTCACTGTTCAAAACAATTTGAAAGGATGAATGCCACAACTCACTGGGCAGTGGGGTGACAAAGCTCGGCGCCAAATCCCAAAGGGCTTTGTTGTTCTTGGTGTATTCCTTCAATACACTTGAGGTGGATGGTGGACGATATTTACCACAATACCTTTCACACAACACAATCTCCATACAGGCAGGTGGGTGTGGGGAGAGTCGAACGTCACTTGGCATGGGTCTTTGGTGAGCTTGATGGTCTCGTTGGTTAGATATTTGGCGCTCATAGAGCGCGTGGTGAGAGGCATTTTTTGATCTGTGTTATGTGCATTTGTGGCATTTGTGTATTTGACCAACAAAGAAGAAGAAGAAGAAGAGAGAGAAGAAGAGAGAGAGAGAGAGAGAG
>JADBJO010023246.1:17500-22500 GCA_016801955.1 Conus betulinus
AGCTAAGTCTTTCGTGTTATATTGTTTTCTACAGCGTATTGTACCTTACAGAATGTGAAGTGTGACTTAGTGGCCAGCGGTCCGGTGCCTATGCATGCATGCGCGTGTTTGCTGTCAGCTGATATGGGCGGAAATGGACGTGACAAAACGTAAACAATAGAACAGGCACCAGCTGGCAAGACAATAAACTTCAACCAACTTTTGACCCACTACAGAAACGTTTCTCCTGTTCGGTTAGTGAATTGTCAGTGTGGAGGAACTCGCTGTTTTATTGGTATTCTGGAATCTCAGAGAATTCAATTAAAATAGAACTCTCAGACTTCGATTATGATGACGAAGCTGTCACTTCCTTTATGGATTAGTATCCCTACCTTAGTAAATCGGTGGTTCGATTCTACGTGAATGGATCGAAGAGAATCACACTTTCCTTCTACTTCACCAGACAAGGCACCGGCACCTTACTGTGTCAGGAATCTGACTGTAGGCAGTGGGAGCAGGAAGAGTGCCGGGTGCTCACAGACTTGCTGACTGAGTTCTGTGAGACTGAGGATGCACAGCATCTGCTATCTGAACTGACTCGTCTTCCTATCTGCTTTGTTCAAGAGGAGTGTGCCATCATCCAGCCCTCAGCACCTGTACAAGACAACACACAGTTAGACAGTCCGTTTGTCCAGTCCCCAGGTCCTGTGATTGCTGCCAGTAGTGAAGTAAGAGATGATCGATCAAATATGGATGATATGTCTGGTTTCAGTACGCACATGTCTTCAGAAGAGACTGACACAGGAACTGTAGCTAGCTCCCATGTTGACGCTCAGCCTGCACAGGTCACAGCCACTGGGACTGAAGGGGAGTCTGTCCGTGTCAAAGGCACTCCACGTGACACAGCAAGTGGTCAAAGCAGTGCTGCACGCAAGAAGCGCAGTAAACGTCAGAGACGACGCACGCTGTGTCCGAAGAGACTGTTTGACAGAACCACCAACGACAAACTTCAGGTATTGGAGGACAATCAGGACACACTGGCTGCTGAACTTTCTGAATACCAGAACAAACATTTCATATCTAGAAGATATGAAAATAGCGGTTAAAAATGAAATTAAGCATTACATCAGTCAAAAAATAGAAATCTCCGATAGAGTCAGTGGGTTTTTTCAGAAACGCTTCAACAGCTTAGAAAGCCAGTTAGATATTATCTGTAAGGAGAATTATTCATTGAAAACACAATTTAGGAACCCTCCAATCTCAGATAAAAACTCAGATGGAAAAGGCTCGCACTACTACCACTTCCACTCAGTATGACACAGCAGACATCCAGCTAGCGGAAGAAAACCTCTTTCCTGACATCCGCGAACCTTCAACTCTAAGTGATGAGGAACATTCACGTGACATTGCACATAGTCCTGAAATGTCTACAAACAATACGTCCTCCTCCAGGACATCCTTGAAGCAAAATAACCCTGTTACACACATACACCATCGACACCTGTCTTACTCACAATTCTTTCAGGTCTTAGGAGAGGACAGTGCTGACACTATTGAACAGAAATGTGATCAAAACGATTCCAGTATACAGGAGGGGGTAAAACACAGATACTGATCAAAACCTTCATCTTCAATCAGTCACTCAGGACAAGTTCACAGCGCAAATTTTACGCGAAATAAAGATTCCTGGGTATTTTCCTTCGGTCCTCATAGGTGACTCTGTCCTGAGGTATATCGATCCAAGACGTCTTGGCAGTGAGAAAGACAAGGTATTCAACTGTGTGTTCCTGGGATGACAATGAAGGATTTCATGCTGTGGCTAGGCGCAATACCAGACGCATTCACCACATCTAGCATGATTGTCCATGTAGGGGTCAACGATTGCCCCGCTGGCCCTGTGCTCATGGCACAGTGGACAAAACTTATCCATCTCTGCAAGATCTCCTTCCCTTCAGCTGTCATCACCTTCAGCTCCATCGTCCCAGCATAAGGACGTCACCATTTTAACAACTCGATCTTTCCCTCCAACAGAACCCTGCGTACAGCCTGCATTGCTGCTGAAAATCAACCTGATGGACAATCATGATACGTTTATTACTAAGAATGGTGCCCCAAGACTCGCATATTGCACAGATCCTGTTCACCCCAGTCTTAAAGGTACTGCAACACTAGCCATCAGTTTTATACAGTTTTTGCCACGTTTCTCTCGTCAGACCAACAGCCGACATAGTGAAGGTGGTTTTTCGTCACAGCGACAGCCCCAAAGTGATGGGCAAATGGAGCAGCGGCCAGATGCTTTTGATAGCACCCAGCACGGTGGCAGGGTAAACTCACGCCCTGAGTTTGGTCAGTGTTCAGGACGTAGTGGCTATGTGGCTGGCGCCCCCTCCATCTCTTCCATGATCCACTACCCCATGCTGCCGTCCCAGAGACAGGGAGGATGGACCGACCCCAGGCTACACCAGGCTCAACCCGAGGACGCCGTTCCCGCTCGACGTGTTCCGCAGCAGCAGCGCTACGACGCCGTCGAAGCCTTTCAGCCTCCCTTCAACACAGAGCCTGGTTCATCACAGCAGCGTTACAACACCACTGAGGCCTATCAGCCTCCCTTCAACAGGGGGCCCGCTCATTCACAGCAGCTGTATACCAACGTGGGCGAGGCCTTCCAGCGTTCGATCTCCAGACAGCCTCAGGACAACAGGACTGTCCCAGTACATGAAGCCAGCCGTGCTACCTACCCCCCATTCCCCAACCAGTCCCAGGCCTCACTCCAAGGACCCTGGTGTCCCTCCGTTTTTCATACCCACCTCCCACTTCTCAGAATCCCCTTCTAGCCACAGAGGGGTACTGGAAGACTGTCCCACCAAGCTGCCAGCGAAGCTTCCAGAACCCAGTGGCAGCTGTGCCTCCCCCTACCACCTGGTGTGTTGGAGGTACGTCCCAGCAGACTGGGGAGTACGCCCTCCAGCTGCTGAACATGGCGTCACAGCTCCTGAACCAGTCCAGACTTCAGTAGTTTCCATATACACCACCATGGCTGTCTAAATTAGAATGGGTGGTGTAGTCGTGTGTGTGTGTGTGTGTGTGTGTGTGTGTGTGTGTGTGTGTGTGTGTGTGTGTGTGGATGTGGGTGTGGGTGTGTGTGTGAGTGTGGGTGTGTATGTCCATGCATGGGTGTGCACTCGCGCATGCGCACATGCGTGCACGTGTGTTTGTATGTATTGAGAAAAAGTAAGGGGTGGAGGATGAACGAGCGGAAGTGGGGTGAAGCTGGAACGGGAAGGGGGGGGGGGGGGGGGGGGGGGGCGAGGGAATGAAGGAGGAAGAATGGTGTACTATCAAAAATTCAATGTAAAGAGAATTGTAGTAACCATGTGACATTTATCAACGAATCGGATAGTTCCTTGTTTCTTTTGTCTGATTTGGTATTAACAAAAATAATTCAAATGTCACTGGTGTAAAAACATGTTCATCGATATGTTAACAGTTAAGGATTTTCATGTATGTTACGAGAGAGAGAGAGAGAGAGAGAGAGAGAGAGAGAGAGAGAGAGAGAGAGAGAGAGAGAGAGAGAGAGAGAGAGAGAGTAGCATGTGTGAGGTATGTGAGTGCGTATGTGTATGCGCGGATGTGCACGTGTTAGCGCTCGCAGTGACGCGCGCAGCCACGTGCGCGAGGATGTATGATGCTGATACGGGACCCTGGTAATCGGAATGCACTTGTGAACTCTATTCTGTTTTTGGTTCACGGCGTTTGTGTTTTTCGTCCCCGGATTGATGATGTTGCTATTTCTTGCTGAGTTTTGCCGCATATTGTTGTAGCTATAAAATTATCTTCTTGACTTGTTTAAGGCAGCTGATTTTTTTTCTGCCTTTGTTTGTTTGTTTGTTTGTTTGCTCTTTTGTTTTGTCGTTGTTGTTGTTGTTGTTGTTGTTGTTTTTGTAGTTGTGTTGTTGTTGTTTTGTGTCTTTGCTAAAATTCATCTACAAACAGGTGTTCCTGCTGTTGACTCTTATTCTACTCGTTTTATCTGTAGTGTTGTGTGTGTGATTCGTAGAGTTTATTTGTAAATCAGTTTCATCTATAATGAATGAATGGTTGTCTAAATTCGGCTTGAAAATAGGTTATTTAAATGTGTGTCATCTTTTAAACAAAATTTCTGATGTTCCCAACATTTTATCCAATTCCAGTAACTGTTTCCATTGTTTTTGTTTCTCAGAATCTCGATTTTCCAATATAGTGCCTGATAATTTAGTTTCAATCCAAGGTTATAATACCATAAAAAGAGATCCAAAGACAAAACTTGAAACAGGTTTTAGTGACCTATATTCACAACTCAATTAATTATAAACAGTTTGGATAAATATAACATAGAATGCATATGGATAGAAATATATGTGAAGGGTACTAAACCGATTTTGTTAGGCTGCTTATAGAGAAATCCTAACGAACGTATTGAATGGTTCGATCGTTTCGAACATATGATGGAAGATGTCTCAGTGCGTTCGTCCGAGATTATAATTTTAAGAGATTTTAACATTGATCTACTTAAACCACATGATAATTGGAAACGGGTCTATGAATTACAGAATTTGACACAGCTAATTAACACGCCGACAAGAAAAACTCTATCCTCCGAAACACTAATTGACCACATATACGCAACAAACCAATTTACTATTATAGACATCTGTGCCTGTATATACGGTCTCAGTGATCACTTTCCAATTTGTCTAACATGGTCCAAAAAGGAGGTTAACATTCCCAGAAATGTTCACAAATGTGTATCTTTTCGAAGCTATAGAAATTCCGATGCTAACAATTTCTTGTCTGATTTGTGTAACGCGCAAATTTTTCTGAGGTGTATCAGTACAACGACACTGATGGAGCACTGGCTACTTGGTATGACATTTTTATCTCTGTCTTAACAAACACGTGCCATCGGTAACTAAACGTGTCAAACCAAGGGGTAAGCCGCCGTGGTATAATGAAAAAAATCGATAAGGCAATTAATTTACGAG
>JADBJO010023247.1:0-7500 GCA_016801955.1 Conus betulinus
GATTCCTTTATGAAAAACAAACAAACAAACAAACAAAAAAAACGAATATTGAACGACAAAATTCCACGTTACGTGGAACCTATTGAAAAACCGGTTCTTGATGGAATCCAAAGCAAGATAACCTCAGATGAGATAAAATGAGGTAAGATCAAACAAGATAAAGTAAGATTTGGTTAAAGTGAGATAAGGGAAAGGTCAGCTCAGCTAAGGTCAGCTGAACTGAGGCAAGGCGAGGTCAGATGAGATGAAATGACATCAGGTCAAATAAGGAAAAAAGATACGTTTTTAGTGCCACGTGCACACGAGTAACAAGGTGTTATGGAGGGAACAGTACAGTAACAGACCGTTATTTTTTTTTTAAACTTGATTAATACACAAATGCATTACCATTGGCAACAAGTACCTATGCAACTACGACTGCGTGTGTAAACGTGATTACTCATGAAAACGTACGCGCGCGTACACACACACACCACACCCACACACACACACACACCCACACACACACACACACCCACACCCACACACACACACGCACACACCTGTGAACTAAAAAACAACCCTCGATAAGTGCCGCACGTAGCAAGCTAACCGTCCAAAACAAAACAAACAAACACAACAAACAAACAAAGAAAAGAAAAAAGACGTTACATTCTGACTAGTTTTTTTTTTTTTAATCTCCGCGCTCACTATAGAAAAGAGAAAAAAAAAAAAGATAAAACTAGACTGATAATGACCAGGTGTGACCGATATGCAGCCTTCCGCACTCTACTGTCTCCAGGCTTACGGTGCCAGAGACAGACGGCAGAAGAAATTCCTGGAGCTCCGAAGAGGCTGTCTCCAGCCTTGCCCAACCCCCGAAGGGAAACCAAAGAAACTTGCTCTCTGCACGACACATCCCCGCTGTAAGACAGGTTGAAAGAAATGAACTAAAAGAAGGAGCATATTCTACTGCACTGTTTGAAAGAAGACTGGCGACACAATAGAAAACCAGTGGTAGCGAAAGAGAAAAAGAAGGAAGGCACGATGCCCGCACCAGTAACGAAAAAAGATGTTAAAGAGAGAGAGAGAGAAGAGAGAGAGAGAGAGAGAGAGAGAGAGAGGGAGAGAGAGAAGAGAGAGAGAGAGAGAAGAGAGGAGAGAGAGAAAAGAGAAAGAGAGAGAGAGAGAGAAGAGAGAAGAGAGAGAAGAAAGAGAGAGAGAGAGAGAAGAGAGAGAGAGAGCGAGGGGAGAGTGAGAGAGGGGGGGAGAGGGGGGGAGGGTGGTGGTGAGGGAGGAGGGGGGGCTGGGTGGGTGGAGGGGGGCCAGCATGACGTCAGGGGGTCGCCAACATTCACTTGCTTTGGATACAGAGCTGTCCAGCTGTGGTTGCCTGATCTTGCATGTACACACACACACACATACACACACACACACACACGCACACATACACACACAACACACACACACACACACACACACACACACACACACACACACACACACACACGCTCACGGGCGCAGGCGCACACACATACACAACACACACAAATACACACATTCTGATAAATGGGCCTTGTCTAACTGTAAATGGCCTAAATCAAGAACAAGAAGGAGCCTGACTATGTGTAGCATTACCACCCAAAGAGTTTTATTTACACAAAGAAAAAAGAAAGAAAGAAAAGAAAGAAAAGAAAAGAAAAAAGAAAGAAAGGAAGAAAGGAAAGAAGAAAGAAAGAAAATTACGTCTGCGACACGATCATCATGGATAATTTGAAGCTTTCATAATTATCATCGCCCAGCCCACCACACGTGGCCTTTTTCAGGCCTGTCATTTGGCAAGGACAAAAAAAAAAAAAAAAAGGGGGGGGGGGGGGGGGCACTTAACTAGGATCTGGTTATAGAAAAACAGAACTACTAAGGCACCAAACGCAGAAACAGACAATGTTTTTTTAAAACAGACAACGCGAGCCGCAAAAACGAAGAAAGAAACAAATTACGACAGAGGCACCACGCATTCCAAAATCGGAATGCGTTGTTCCCGTTTTGTAATTTGCTCGTTTATTCGTTTCGGCGGCTCACTAAATTTCTATTTCTTAAGTTTCAGATTCTTTTCTGTAGTCATCCCACTTTGTAACCAGTTTGTATCAGATTAGCCCGGGCTACAAGCCAACTAGTATCAGATTAGCCCGGGCTACAAGCCAACTAGTATCAGATTAGCCCGGACTACAAACCAACTAGTATCAGATTAGCCCGGGCTACAAAACAACTAGTATCAGATTAGCCCGAACTACAAACCAACTTGTATCAGATTAGCCCGGGCTACAAACCAACTTGTATCAGATTAGCCCGGGCTACAAACCAACTAAGTATCAGATTAGCCCCGGCTACAAACGCCACACATTTCAGCGTGTTTTGTAACTCTCCTGTTAAATGAAAGTGAATTAAAAAAAAAAAGGACGAAAATAAAAACGTAACTAAAAATTAGACATAAAAGTCATAGGGACAACTGGATACCATAGAATGGACATCTGGTGTCCACTTTTGACAATTTTTGCTACCTGGACACCAGATTACACACACACACACACACACACACACACACACACACGCACACACACACACACACACACACACACACACACACACGCGCGCGCGCTCTCTCTCTCTCTCTCTGTATACACACACACACACACACACACACACACGCGCATCTCTATCTCTATATATATATATATATGTGTGTGTGTGTGTGTGTCTCTGTGTGTGTGTGTGTGTGTGTGTGTGTACGCACACACACACACACCACACATACACACACAATGGTGATAATACACATATATAGGAGGGTTATATAGTCTCTCTCTCTCTCTCTCTCTCTATATATATATATATATATATATATATATATATATGTGTGTGTGTGTGTGTGTGTGTGTGTGTGTGTGTGTACGCTCACCATTCATACATACATACAATGGTGATAAAGGCACAGCCAATTTTAGGAAGGTGACGCCAAGTCTCACCGGCTAATAATGTAGGTCAGACATCTATCTGCAAAGTCAGACATCTGCTAAGTCGTAGCCACGAGACCCTTTTTCTTAAATTTTCCCATCTCAGTCATTCATCGATTTGCCCCATCAGTTTTTAAATCATGCACAGTGTGGTCTCAAAACCTAGCGGATCTGGTGTGGTCTGTTTGGACTAGTCTACACGCAGTGACACCCTTGATGACACTGAAAGTGAAACTGGCCAGAGAACCGTTCAATTGACCGGTGTGCCCTCTCAAGCTACTATGCATGCCCTCTTTGTCTTGTCCATTGTTCAGCCTATTGCCTCGAAGCCTTTGTGTACATACGAATCACTAGTTTGTGCAACTTGACCCTCTGACACCGTCAGTCGCAGGGAAGGGGGAGCAGCAGAGGCCAATAATGGAACAGTACACACATACACGGCGTCAATCAGACTAACAGGAAGTGGTAAATGCCTTCACTGTGCACAATGGACGCCTGGACATTGGGACTGAAGAGGACAGCATCCATCAACTCGACAGAGCAGCTCAAGTTGCCATCTTCAGGCTGCGAACAGGACACTGCCAGGTCCTCTCCTATCTTTCACGTCTCAGACTCTCTCACACTGACCACTGCCCTTGTGGCACAGGCTCCCAAAGTCCCACCCACATCTTACAGTCATGTCACTCCTTTGGAGCCTTGAGACGCCAGACGTGGCCCTGTCAGGTTGAGGTCCGAGAGAAGCTGTGGGGACCGGTTGGGGTTTCTGCGGCGAACTGTATACTCCGCCTTACTGACCGGATTGAGGATCTAGCATGGCTGGGAACGCGCGAAAGAAAGAAAGAAAGAAAAAGACGTCCACGAAGAGAAAGACGATGATACGAATCCTGTCTTCTCTGCATCTCTGGATTAACGTTGTCCTCTAGAAACATTCTGGCGCGTGTCACACAGTCTTATTGACCCAGCCTGTCCCAAACGTGTGTCACACAGTCCTCTTGGTCCAGCGTGTCCCAAACGGGAGTAGCAGTAATAAGAAGCTTAGAGCACGGCGCTGTGTCTATCTGCTTTAAAGATAGAGTCTCTCTTTTTCAATTAAAACGTCTTCTATCCGTTTAGGCAATAGGTCCCATAAGTACGCGACAGGTTTGTATGCACTTATTCCGAAGCTGACCCGTTTTGCTATCGTGCATTTTCGTGGATTAAAAAAAAAAAAATTCCTGACCACGAAACAGCTTCGATGCAGCATAATTTTTGAAAGTTCTTTCCAAAGTGAGGCGACTGCAGGCTGAAATCTAAACGAATCTTAGAAAGATGATGTAATAAATCCGCCAAACATGAAGAAACGAAGCACAAGACCAAACACCGCTGCCTTTTTTTTTTTTACCTCTTAGGGGTTCTTCAGGCAGATCAACAGCAACGGGACAACGAAAATGAAAAAAAAAAAAAAAAAAAAAAAAAAAAAAAAAAAAAAAGAGCAATCACTTTATCTGGTCATATTCGGCACAAAACGAGCGTTAGTACTTAGAAACGTTTTAGGATATTTCGAAAGGTGTCTGCTTCCTTCGCGTTTCGCCTGCATACAGTCAAGTGAGCATTGTGAGACTGAGGACAGGGCACTCCAGACTCAAAAAACACCACATGTTCACAACGTTGCACATTGGCCAGTCTTCTGGGTGCTCATGCGGTACAGAGCGCCCAGTGACTGTGGAACACTTCCTGCAGGACTGTCCCACACATCGAAAGCTCAGAGCAGAGACCCGGCCTGCTGACACATCGACGAGGGAGAAGCTCTATGGATCTCTGGTAGGACCTCCGCCGTACAACAGCCTTCAGTCAGTGCCTCTGGGGTCCCTGTCTTCTGAGAGAGCACGAAGAAGAAGAAGAAGAAAGAAGAAAGAGAAAAGAAGAGAAAGAAGAAAAAGAAGAAGAAGAAGAAGTAGTAGTAGTAGTAGTAGTAGAAGTAGTAGTAGTAGTAGTAGTAGTAGTAGTAGTAGCAGAAGAAGAAGAAGAAGAAGAAGAAGAGTGAGAAGAAGATCAAGGAGAAGAACAAGAGTAGCAGTAGTAGTAGTAGTAGTAGTAGTAGTAGTAGTAGTAGAAGTAGAATCAAGAAGAGGAAGCAAGAGGAACAAGTAGTAGTAGTAGTAGTAGTAGTAGTAGTAGTAGTAGTAGTAGTAGCAGCAGCAGTAGCAGTAGGAGTAGTAGTAGTAGAAGAAGAAGATCAGCAAGATGAACAAGAGTAGAAGTAGTAGTAGTAGTAGTAGTAGTAGTAGTAGTAGCAGCAGCAGCAGCAGCAGCAGTAGTAGAGTAGAAAAGGTGGATACCGAGTGGTATTCCACACACAGACTAAGAAAGGACACTAACATGACAGCAATGTTTCGTTTCCTGAGGGTTTCGTCATCTGGTCATTTACAGGTGCTGGCTATCCGCGGGTCCAGCAGCCGTAACAGTCATGTGGTCAGTCCACATCATTAAGCCAGTCAGCGTAAGCTGACCGACAAACGCACCCCACACCGTTGCCCGCATGTCCGTCTGAAGGTCCAATTAGCGGGCGCGTATTTGTGTTCCTGGTTCACACACTTGTCACAAGTACTTGCCTGCTGGTGCATGCCACACAGACAAACTAACACACAAAATAAAAAAATACAACCGCAGAAGACATAGACACAAAATACACACAAAAACACACACATGCCAAGGGAGAACATGAACACGACACACACACACCACACACACACAAACACAAACAAACCTGCACCACCAACCCCACACACAGCACAACACTACAACACAAACAACAACACACACAAAATACACCACAACCACAACAACAACAAACACACACAAACAAACCACAAACAACACACAACAAACTCTATGAACAAATGCTCGACACAGCGCGCACCACACACCACACACCACAAACACACAGAAACACCAGAAAAACAAACACACAAGAAACAAAGAAACAAATTCCAAGAACCACAGAAACAAAATCAATTACACCCAAGCACAACAAAAAAAAAAAAAAACGCTCCACATCAGCATGTTCAATGTAATAAACCTAAAAAAAAACCAAAAAAAAAGCCGCCCCGCTACTCGCACCGTAACAAAAAAAAAAAAAAACATTCACACAAACCCCGGAACGGCAAAAAAAACAAAAAAAAAAAACAACACAATGGTTGAAGAAAAGGCTTGCTACCCAAAAGAACCGGCTCCACAGATCATTAAAACCAACCAGCGACCCTCTCCAAACAAGAAAAAATCCAATTAAGAGCTAAAAAACTGTGGCGCTAACCCGACACAACACTCTGTTTTGAAGAGATGAGGTCTCACCGCAACACCACAATAAGGATTTGACAACCTAACCGTTGCAATATATAATCCTAAAAAAAAAGCTAAAAAAAAAAAAACGCCACAACCACAAACTGGATGCAACATTTGATGTTAAACTGATAGCTAGCAATCACTTCCCACTACATTATTCCCATGTTTTTGTTTTTTTTTTTTTTCTTTTTCGCTGGAGAATTCACACACACGAACACACAAACAATCACACACACACACACAGAGCATACACACACACACACACACACACACACACACCACACACACACACATACACCCACACACACACACACATGCGCGCGCGCGCGCGCGCGCGCACACACACACACACACACACACACACACACACACACACACACACACATTCAAACTTTGAACATTCCTCGCACACATTTCATTCCAGCACATCGCGCGGGCAGAAACAATTATACCCCCAAACCCCCTCGCTCGCCGCCCCCTCCTCCTGTTCACATTCTACTCACCCCGGGGACGGGGAGAGGTGGGGAGGTGGAAGGTCAGAAAATCCTTGAAGAGGTGGCTTGCTACCGGCTCCCCGCCAGTAGGGCAACCAGCGGACCTCTCAGTTTTCAATTAGAGCTAACAGCTGTGGCGCTACCACACCTGTTGAAGAGATGAGGTCACACACCACAATTAGGATGTTGCGCTAACGCACTATATAATCCATGTAAGCGTTGTGACGCCGACCACAAACTGGAGCAAGCATTTGATGTTAAACTGATAACTGTCAAAAGCACAACTCCCCACCAATTATTTCCCTTGTTTTTTTTTTTGGAGATTCTCAACGACGAAGTGACAACAATCTTCAAATACATGACCTTTCCTTTATTTGACGTCATATTTCAGGCCTTTGCACTCACCCGTGACCCTATCTTTGCGCCAGCTTGAGGCGCCCAAATAGTCCCAATCTTTGATTTTAATCTGTCTGCTTGGAACCAGCTGGGCTGTACCTTGATGGCCATATGAAAGAAATTGAGGAGGATCAACTTTCAGACACGAAATAAGAATTCTCAAAAGAATCTAACTGCGCCAGTCTATAAATACTCGAGTCCTTTAAGCAAGACTTTGGCGCACTAATTTGGGGGTGTGCAACCTGTGCGGTGGCGATTTACAACACAAAGCCGCCCCTAAAAGTGTGACAAGTTTC
>JADBJO010023247.1:17500-26814 GCA_016801955.1 Conus betulinus
GATTTCAATTGTCAAATCATTAATAAACAGAGAAAATAATATCGGACTGCATGCATCACCCTGCCTTAATCCAGCTGTACGATCAATGCATTCTGTCAATTTCGCACCACATCGAACTCTTGCTTTTACTACATCATAGATACTTCTAATACATGTGTAGTGTACAGTTTTTCGTTTGATACCATTTTAAAGCAAATTGGCCAGAGATGATGCTGTTAATAGAATTTAATGCTTTTTCAAAATCTATAAATGCTAAGTACAATTGGCGATTGTAAGAAAATTGTTTTTGTACAAGAGCTAACAACGTAAACATGTGGTCAATACTTGAGTATCCTGTCTTAAAACCGGTCTGATGCTGGCCTGTGATGTCATTTTCATCTACTCATTCTTGCAATCGGCTGTTAATAATCGTGCTAAATGATTTACTGCTATTATCGCTAACAGAAATTCCTCTATAGTTGTTAGGGTTATTTAAGTTGCCTTTTCTAAAGATAGGCAAAATGATAGACTCAGTCCAGCGTTGAGGCAATGTCTCTCACTCTCTCCGTCTCTGTCTCTTTCTCCGTCTGTCTGTCTGTCTCTCGCTCTCTCTGTCTTACACACACACACACACACACACACACACACACACCCGCACACACACACAGAGACTCACACGTGCATACGCACGCACACACACGCATGATCGCACGAACACACACACACACACACACACACACACACACACACACACACACACACACACACACACACAATGTGCACGCAAGCACATTCACAAACGTAGAGAGAGAGAGAGAGAGAGATAGAGAGAGAGAGAGAGAGAGAGAGAGAGAGAGTGCGTCCGTGCATGCATGCAATATGCGCGCGCGCACGCGTGTGTGTGTGTGTGTGTGTATGTGTGTGTGTGTGTGCGTGTGTGTGTGTGTGTGTGTGTGTACATACGTGCGTGCATGCGCGCGCGTGCGCGCGTGTGTGTATGTATGTGTGTGTGTGTGTGTGTGTGTGTGTGTGTGTGTGTGTGAGAGAGAGAGAGAGAGAGAGAGAGAGAGAGAGAGAGAGTGCGTGTGTGTGTGTGAGTGTGTGCGTGCGTGAGTGCGTGCGTGCGCGCGCGCCTGTGTGTTTATGTGTGTGTGTGTGTGTGTGTGTGTGTGTGTGTGTGTGTGTGTGTGTACGTACGTGTGTGTGTGTGTGTGTGTGTGTGTGTGTGTGTGTGTGTGTGTGTGTGTGTGAACGTGTGTGTGAAATAACAAAACAGACAGAGGAATCTCCCTGCGCGCTGACGGGGTGATCTGTCAGAACATAGCGGAGACACATGAGGGGCTCTTTCCGTAATCCGAGCACAGCCGCTAGCTGCAATGAGAGAAGCAAGATTTGACGGACACATTTGGACTAAAGGTCTTGCCACACGTGCAAACTATGACCCACAGTTGAGTCCACAGATGAGAGACAAGAAGATTTCTTCTTCTTCTTCTTCCTCTTCTTTTTTCTTCTTCTTCCTCTCTTCTTCCTCTTCTCTTCTTTTTCTTCTTCTTCCTCTTTCTTCTTCTTCTTCTGCTTCTTCTCCTTCTTCTTCCGATTGTTTATTTGTTTTTTTAGCATTTTTACTCTGGCAAAGTATTTCTAACCCATAACACATTTAACGCTGCAAATTTGTTGAGAATTCAAACTGCAAATATGATTCATTGGAGAGAGAGAGAGAGAGAGAGAGAGAGAGAGAGAGAGAGAGAGAGGGGGGTCCTTCTTATCAAGAGGCCAAGAAGAGGAGAGCGAAGGAAAACAGGTAACATGACTTGTACGCTAACTCGCTGGTATAATGCCTTGCCGCATAGGACGTCTTGGTATTATTTGCTTTGGGCGATTATCTCAACGCTCCAGTGCCAGTTTCCATCTGCGAAAGCAAGTGTGAAGGTCCTCTCTACAAGAGAAATCTAGTTTGGTAGTTCCTTAAACATCCAACATGTAAAAGACCCCCGGATAATTGACGGCAAGGAACATAATTATCGTTGGCAAAAGATTGACAGATGAGTATGCATCTTTTTACGTACCAGCTGCGAGGAAGGTTGCAAAAATGGGCAGATCTCGGATTCCGACTTATAGTTTGATTCGCGTAAATAAAAAAAAACCAAAGTTGGAATAACTTTGTTTTCAATTCAGGTTATATCTAAAGAGGAAACCGAAGTACCGGGCACCCAAAAGAAGGAAAAAAAAGAAAAAACAAAACAAACAACAAAAAACAAACAAACAAACACAAAAAAAACAGCGCGTTCGATCTATTGGGTCTTCTTCAGGCAGGACAAATCACACCCAAAACAATGGAAACAAAGGACGAAGAAAGAGTCTGTTATCTATCTTCTCGATCTCGATGGAACACTTTTCTTAGATGAACAACAACATCTACGGAAAAATAGAACTGAGGCTAAAGGGAGGAAGATACAGGTTAAAATAAACATGATGAGGACATAAAGAAGAAGAAGAAGAAGAAGAAGCGGAGGAGGAAGAGAGGAGGAGGAGGAGGAGGAGGAGAAGAAGAAGAAGAAGAAGAAGAAGGAGGAGGAGAAGGAGGAGGAGGGAGAGGAGAAGAAGAAGAAGAAGAAGGAGGAGGAGGAGGAGGAGGAGGAGGAGGAGGAGAAGAAGAAGAAGGAGGAGGAGGAGGAGGAGAAGGAGGAGGAGGAGGAGGAGAAGGAGAAGGAGAAGGAGGAGTAGAAGAAGAAGAAGAGGAAGAAGAAGAGGAAGAAGTAGAAAAAGAAGAAGACGACGACGACGACGACGACCACGAAGAGGAAGAAAGAAGAAGAAGAAGAAGGAGGAGGAGGAGGAGGAGGAGGAGGAGGAGAGAGAAGAAGAAGAAGAAGAAGAAGAAGAAGAAGAAGAGCAACGACGACGAAAACAACAACAACGACGACGGCGACGACAACGACGACAGCAAGAGCAAAAACAACGACCATTGTAATGGTAACAGTAGTGGTGGTGGTAGTGATAATGATAATGATAATACTCTGTTCCAACTTCATTAACTCTTTGATCCAAGCGACATGCATGTCATGACGGATTTTCTTTTAAATGGTGTGTCCCCTTTCTCTCTCTCTCTCTCTCTCCTCTCTCTCTCTCTCTCATCTTCTTTCATCCATCAAGTACAGCAGCATCGTCAGGACTGGTGGGATCGGGACCATTTCCATTCTCACCCTCACATACACAATCCGCTGGGAACTTAGCGGTGGTATCCCCCCAAGGCGAGCTTTCCCCTCCCGCTTCATTCGAACCAGTTTTTGCGGTCTGACTGATAAAGCGAGGACAGTCCGATTACGTCTTGTGCAGGCCAAGTAGAGGGCTAGTGGATTCAAAGGTTTGCTACGTAATAAAACGATGAATGACGTCGCTATATTGCGTAAAGTACGTGCCGTGGACTATAAGATTTAACTACATGACGTCAGCTTCAGTGTTTCACTAACATGTCGTTGCGATAGGCGTAAACTCGCAACGGAGAAAATGGAGGTCGAACCACCTGCTGAGTACAAATCAACTAGCTGTAGTTGCCATTGTAATGGTGCTCTTTCTTTCTTCTTGTAGAATGCCCGAGAAAGAAGGCTTCATGTCAATAAAATTCACGTGACTTGGTTACCTTCAAAATTTCACTCCCGATAATAAAAGTTGATGGAATCTGAATCACTAGACATGGTGCTAAAATGGTGATTTTTTCTTGTTAATGACAAATCGTCTTTAGCACTGTAACAACACGCACGTTCTTGTGCTCATGATACTTCCACATCAGAACCACCCTAGATGCCTTCTTTTACTGACATATGACACTGAGCTGATTAAACACAACAACCCTAATTCTAGCTTGCTTGAAGTAAAAGAGTAAATCTTAGAGAATCCCACAATCCCACAAATTAATCAGTTCTCAAGCAACCCCGAGACTGTCTCATGCCATAGAACTGCATTGAGAAAAATAGTCAAAGTTGTGGCACAGCAGATTGTGTACAATGATGTCAGCGTTAAAGAGTACACGTTATGCCGCCAGAATCTCGGAGGCTTCTTACGGAATTCTTGAATTATTAAAGAAAAAGAAATGTCCACATTCAAGGAAACCAGAGATATAAGCCCGGAAACACACACACACACACACACGTATACGCGCACGTGCGCACGCGCGCGCGCACACACACACACACACACACACATAGACACACATATACACATACGCGCGTGCTCGCACACACACACACACACACACACACACACACACACACACACACACACACGTAGGTACGCACGCATGCACGCATTGCGCTCATACACACACACACACACACACACACACACACACACACACACACACGCACGCACGCACGCACACTCATGTTAATCGTAAGTTTGTCCCCAGTCATTAGCTGAAAACGTCGCAGAGTTAGGATCATGTAAACGTTTGATTTTCTTTTGTTGCTGTCGTCACGAACACATCTGACGTCAGAGAAATGTATACTTCAACCTTCAGTACATGCTCTGGTCTTTTCGGACGGATCAACGGCCCATCACAGGATCACGTAACGCTGGTCATTTTCGTCTGTGACTGACCATTTTCCGTCTCTGGTGAACGTTAACAACTTCAATGCCAACTCGAAGGTCCTTCTTCGCCTCCTCGGCTTCTGGTTACTATGGGAACGAAAGCCGAAACGACGTGGAAACTCCAGGTGGAAGGCCCCGAAGGCGGTTGATCTAAGCATGATCACCCCCTCCCTCCCCCCCCCTCCCTTTGAGCTTCCCCTCCCTCTTATTATTCCGAGGGTCATTTCCACGCATTTTCTGTAAGCTGCACTGCAAACCTACATCCTCATTATTGGGGAGAAAAACCTATAGTCAGCTTTGAAATAGCTGTTGTGCTATATAAGAACAACACCAGGGTAATGGTAAGGTAATGCTGCTTATAGCCCAGCCGACCGCAAAAGGGTCATATCGGAACAACAAGAACAAGAACAACGACAAGACCACCACCACCAACAAGAACAACGACAAAGACGACGACGACGACGACAGTAACAACAACAATGATAGGAACAACTAATTAACAAGCACGCAAGATTACAAACAAAAACCGAAAACAGAACTACCAAAATATCTATCTATCTATCTATCTATCTATCTATCTGTATGTATGTATGTATGTATGTATGTATGTGGGGGTGAGTGGATGGGGAGCTAGGGGTGGGGGGGGGGGGGAGAGAGAGAGAGAGAGAGAGAGAGAGAGAGAGAGAGAGAGAGAGAGAGAGAGAGAGAATTCACGGAGATTATTTTCGTCATTAACATTTTCATGGAGCTGAAAATGCTTTACACTATCACAGGTACCTTAACACTATTGCAGGGTCTTTTTTCATACTATATCGCTTCCCTTACCTCGTCATGTCGGTGACTGTCTATACAGTCTTCACTGCTCGGACAAGACACTGGCCCCAGTCAGTACGTGTAAAAACGCTTCATGCAGCAGGCCGCACACCAAAAAAAATCAATACGCCAACCCAAAAAAATCAATACGCCAAGGCTTTGCTTAAGGAGTCGAGTATTTATAGATTAGCGCAATTAAATCGTTTTTTGAGAACTTTTCTTTAGTGTGTCTGAAAGTTGATTCTCCTGGTTTTCTTTCCATATAACCATCAAGGCACAAGCCAGGTGGTTCCAAGCAGACAGATTTAAAAATCAAAGGAATGGGACTATTTCGTGCGCTTTTGAGCTGGCGCAAAAGATAGGGTTACAGATGAGTGCAAAGGCTTGAAATACGTGTTAACTAAAGGAAGGTCATGTGTTTGAAGACTGTTTGTGATTTCATTGGTGAAAATCCGCAAAAACAAAGGGAAAATAGTTGGTAGGGAGTTTGTTCTTTTGATCAATTGTCAGTTTTGACGTTAAATGCTGGCTGAAAATTTGTGGTAGGCCTCCGAACGCTTACATGGATTATGAAGCGCTATAGTGCACAACATTCTAATTTTGGTGTATGGGCCAGCACGCCACGATTTTGAACGCCCTCAAACCTGACACGTTCACCCCCACCCCAAGGAAAGACTGACCCCCCCCCCCCTGGGACAGTTCTGAGACAAACGCTGTGACTGGCTGGAAAGGTGGCAGCGGCATCCCTCAAGGGGTGCTACTACTTCCCGTTGTGTTTCCACCACAGCTACTGGGGGGATCTGAGGGGTGCTGTATGGCTGATTTGGACACAGACTCGGGTGAAAGCGTTGGTGAGGTAATGATCAGAGCAGTGTTCTGCAAAGACGACTGTTTCATCTGGATTCCGTAACGGCATGGTCATTTGAAGATCGGGGCGGGGGTGGGGTGGGGTGGGGTGGTTAGGTGGGGGTGTGATTTTTTTGGTGTCGGTGATTTTCTTGGTGGGCGGATGGTAAGAGTGGGATTGTCCCAATGTCTTGCTCGTAAAATGTGTGGTGTAAAACTCTCCTCCTCCGCCTCTCTCTCTCTTTGTCTCTGTCTGTCTGTCTATCTGTCTGTCTGTCTGTCTGTCTGTCTCTCCCTCTCCCTATGTCTGAACTATAAAGAGCATACCTTCAAGGTACCGACAGACAACCAAAACTGTCTGTCTGTCTGTCTGTCTGCCTGTCTGTCTGTCTGTCTGTCTGTCTGTTTTTTCCCTCTCTCTCTTTCTCTCTCTCTGTCTCTCTCTCTCTCTCTGCCTCTGACTCTCTGTCTCTCTCTCTCTCTCTCTCTCTCTCTCTCTCTCTCTCTCTCTCTCTCTCTCTCTCTCTCTCCTCCCGTCTCCCTCTATCCCTCCCCCCCTCACCTCTCTCTCTCTCAATTTACTTTTTTTTTTTTTTTTTACTGCAAATGTGTGTGTGTGTGTGTGTGTGTGTGTGTGTGTGTGTGTGTTGTGTGTGTGTGTGTGTGTGTGCGCGTGTACTTCCATGTTACTGCATGTATACCTAGTGATATGTCTGAACTATAAACACCATACCTTCAAACGTGCCGAACAACAAACTACTAAACTCTCTCTCTCTCTCTCTCTCTCTCTCTCTCTCTCTCTCTCTCTCTCTCTCCTGTGTTTCTAAAATACAAAGAGTCGTTCAGTCATCACTGCTTATTCCCTACGGGTGCTGCTACACTATGCTGCATTTGCTGTTTTTAGTTCGGACACATTTCCCCTGCGGATTGCCCCCCCGTGTATTCAGTGGGAAAACAGAACTGCTAGACGACCAATAAAGTCATACGTTGTAGCGCCCACGTGGGAACGGTGATACTGGCTGATTTAGACCGAGGTAGAATGGATCCTTTAGCAGAAAGGAGAAGCGGCGACTCCATGATACAGGTAGAGAAAGGTAGCAGCAGCAAGAAATCGGCAGTGATGATTGAACGATACGTGAGGTAAAATGTAGCACGGTAGCACGCGGCGGAAAACAGTACGTGAGATAAAGTGTAGCACACGTCAGGAGACAGCACGTGAGGTAAAATGTAGCACCCGTGGGAAAACAGTACGTGAGGTAAATTGTAGCACATGTAAGGAAACAGTACGTGAGGTAAATGTAGCACCCGTGGGAAAACAGTACGTGAGGTAAATTGTAGCACATGTAAGGAAACAGTACGTGAGGTAAAATGTAGCACCCGTGGGAAAACAGTACGTGAGGTAAATTGTAGCACATGTAAGGAAACAGTACGTGAGGTAAAATGTAGCACCCGTGGGAAAACAGTACGGTGAGGTAAATTGTAGCACATGTAAGGAAACAGTACGTGAGGTAAAATGTAGCATCCGTGGGAAAACAGTAGAAAAGACTGAACAATACCTGATGTAAAACGTGTCATCTGTAGGAAAACAGTAGTGATCACTGAACGATACCCGATGTAAAACGTAACATCCGTAGGGAAAACAGTAGTAATCACTGAACGATACCCGATGTAAAACGTAACATCCGTAGGAAAACAGTAGTAATCACTGAACGATACCCGATGTAAAACGTATCGCTTGTAGGAAAATAGTAGTGATAACTGAATGTTACCTGTGGTAAAACGCATTACACGTAGGAAATCAGTAGTGAGAACTTAACGACATCTGTGGTAAAACGTACTACACTTAGGAAATTAGTAGTGACGACTGAACTATACCTCCTGATCTAAAAACGTATACCTGTAGGAAAATAATAGTGAAAATAGTCGTAGAATGAATGTTGATGGCAAAGAATGTGTGAAAATAGAAAAAGTGATGGTCGAATATTAATGTGGCATACTATTCAGCAGCCTGTTTAGATTAAGTCTTGTTTGCCTCAAGCCGAGCCGACCGCGCGAAGGGCCACATCATGGCTGCCACCTGTGGAAGTCAACTGTCATAACAGCACCAACAGGGGAAAAAAAAATAGAATGAAGGTTAAATAATACATGGCAAAATGTGAGCAAGTCATACGAAAATAGTAGTGATGATTGAATGCTATTATCCTGAAAAATATTTTTTACCATACGCAGGAAAATAGTAGTGAAGGTTGCACCGTACATAAACATTATATTTGGCAATGTAGTGAAGGTTGAATGATACATGGCATTACAGCTAACAGTAGTGAAGGTTGCAAGATACATAGCATCATAGGAAAAACAGTAGTGAGGGTTGAATGATACTCGGTATTATATGTGGCATGCGTTGGAAATACAGCAAGGGCTGAAATAACACATGGCATTATAGGAAATAGTAGTAATGTCGAATATTCATGGCTTAGTATGTGTTACCCCCAGGAATATCTCAGTGAAAGCTGAATGATACACATCATTGTGTATGGCACCAATTAGCATAACAGGTAGCAAATGTCGAATACTACATGGCATCATATATGGATCATCATCATCTCATCATCTTCCCCGAAGATGGAGTATGGCTGCCCTATTGGCGGGATGAAAAAAAACCGGTCATACACATCAAAACTCCACTCCCCTTTTGTTGGGTAGATGGGATTAATCCCTGCCTTGTCTATACAGGGCGTGTTCGCAGGAGTATCAGCCTGCGTATGCAAAAAAGAAGAAGAAGAAGAAAAATCATCATCATCATCATCATGAACCAATCCGAAAGTAGATAGTGAAGGGTTGAATGATAATGGCATTATATGTGGCAGCCGTAAAATAAAAAATGATGGTGAAAGTGTGAATGATGCAATGTACAGTGTCCGTCAATCAGAAACAGCAGTGAAGGTTGAAACGACACATTGCGTAAACATGTGCCACTTGCAGGAAAAAAAATTAGTGTTAGCTGAATGTATCCATATCAGGAACATGACATGATCATACAGAAGATTATAAATATGGGGTAAATGATGCGTTCGAATGTGCGGCACCGT
>JADBJO010023248.1:0-7500 GCA_016801955.1 Conus betulinus
GAACAAGAACAAGAACAAGAACATATCTTATTGCCATATGAAAACCAGAGGTTTTGTAGGGTACAGATGATCAAATTAAGATGTGTGCGCGCGCGTGGTGTGTGTGTGTGTGTGTGTGTGTGTGTGTGTGTGTGTGTGTGTGTGTGTGTGTGCATACGCGCGCGCGGGAGTGTGTGTGTATGTGTTGTGTGTGCGTGCGTGTGTGTGTGTGTGTGTGTGTGTGTGTGTGTGTGTGTGTGTGTGTGTGTATGCGTGTGTGTCTGTGTGAGATGCACGCATGCCATTGCATGCACACACGCTCTGTGTGTGTGTGTGTGTGTGTGTGTGTGTGTGTGTGTGTGTGTGTGTGTGTGTGTGTGTGTGTGTGTGTGTGTGTGTGTGTGTGTGTGTGTGTGTGTGTGTGTGTGTGCGTGTGTGTGTGTGTGTGCGCGCGCGCGCTCGCACAAGTGTTTGTGTATGTGCGCGTGCGCGCGCGCGCGCGCGTGTGTGTGTGCGTGCGCGTGTGTGCTCGCGTAAGTGTGTGTGTGTGTGTGTGTGTGTGTGTGTGTGTGTGTGTGTGTGTGTTTTGCCAAACATTCAATCAACAAAACATGAGTATCAGCTTAAGCCTGCGACCCCATTAAAAACAACAACAACAACAACAACGACGACACAAACAGCAACAAAACTTTGAAAGAACGATTGGTGTATGTCGATTCGTCAACCGTACTTTCATGACTGATTCATCTGTTAAAATGGTGACGTTTTTGCAGCATAGGAGTGCCGTAAATATGCCACCACAGCCAAAATGGTTCAGTGCGCTTGATTAAAGTTTAGAGTTTTCATTTGTCAATAGTCACATTATATACACAACTATCTGTCTTATCTTGCGACAAATTTGAGAAGATAAGTGATCACTCGTTCTTCATTTTTGTTATTCTGAATACTGTTTATATCTTGCCCAAACAAGACCTAAGAGGTCGAAACGCGTCGTCTTTTGTCTTGTAATCTGTTTTGTCCCCTGTTAACTGGGGAATCTAATTTGAATTCCTTTCAAAATTTGTTTCATTGGACGTACACGCCAAGAGCAAACAGTGGAGCATCCATTGCAATCACCGGGATTTGTCCATTGTTGAGAAAATCTGTCGAACGACGCAGAATGTCCATGCCGTGTTTGACCATTGCAGCTGTAGCTGCCTTTTCATAGAAGAACTGGAGTTTTCTCCTTGAAAGATGAATCATCTTGCTGAGATGCATCATAAGCTGACCACACAAGCCACGCACTGCCCCTTGTCCAGCTTGCCTTTCTCAATCAGCTCCAGATATGTTTTAAACCACAGTTTCTCCTTCTCCGTGGCTGCCCCCATATTTGTCATGACAGTCTGATGGAGGGTCTTCTTTGTATCTTTAACTGCAGATTCTTTTAGGGACACAGCTGGCACAAGACTGAAATTGTCGGGCAAGGAGAAATCTTTTTTCTCACTCTGTGGAAGAAGGGTGATGGCCTCTCTTTCTGTCCTTTGTTGGAGGGAGCGGGCGACTGAGAGAAGCTTATCACAGTTCTGTGAAAGGAATCTTTGGCTGTGGTGCTTGAAGGATTGTGGGCCACATTATCCATTTCACCCGCGGTGAACAGTCCAACACGAAGCTGAGACGGACAGACAACGCCTTCTCTTTGGGCTTTCTGGCAAACTGCAGAGGCTAGCTGTTTCTCAAGCTGAAGAAGCCGGGAATAGCTGACACTGAGGCCCACGTCATGCAAACGAGTGATTCCTTATTTGGACCACGTCAGTGTGTGTTCATTCAACCCCATGTACAATGGCAATGGGGGCTCAGAGGACAAAGAATGTCGCTGCTTTGCCCCACTCTTAGCCGTTTTTGTGCAGTTGACGATTACTGTCTGACATATTGTAAGTGTAGCCTGTGACTCTTTGAGTTTCTTGATTTTTCAAAGTAGGTCCTTTCACCATCATTGAGACGAGCATTTTCAGTGCTGTTGGTATCGAGTCTTCTTGGCAACTTGGTGGAAAGGTTGCATCAAAATGAAATCTTTCAAACTTGAAAATGTCCTCTCTGATGATTTTGGCAACTTTTGCCAAAACGGAAGCGTCTCCTTCATAATCAGCGAAGGCTTGTTTCAGCATTTGCCTCATTCCTTGATCAAAAATAAGCACCATTTTTTCCCATCATTTTGTTCTTGAGTTTTGGGAAAGAAGTGGAAAATTTTGCTCTTTGAAGCGCACTCTGTTGTCTTCTTTCTGAATTCCAAGAAAGTTCCATCTTCTACTGAAGTCTCTATGTAGCTTGTCAGCTCAGTAAAAAGCCCGAGCTTTTTTTTTCTTTTTTTCAATTTGACTCTCATCAGAATCTTTTTGTTTTCTTTGAACCCTCAAGAAAGTGCGATGGCGGTTCCGGAACTCAGTGAGACAATTCAAATGGTACACGCCATCTACAGCTACTACATCTCCAACAGCAACACTTGATAGTCCTGCTGTATCCTGTAGGTCAGTTGCCATTCGTCTGATGTTCTGGTCAGCACCCATTGTCATGATTGCATGTAGCTGGCCATCATACTTTGAACAAAACATACAACTGTTCTTTGTCACTGAATGATGAACCTTCCGTCACTTTTCTTGCACACCTTCACTAGAGGGTCGTGCTTCTTCAAACTCTCTTTTTGTTTTTGCTCGTTCCAACTCGCATTTGCTGAACTTGCCATAACAAGTTCTGTGCCACTGAGCCTGGGTATTGACCAGGTCGTCTGCTGTGATGCTTTCGTCAAAAGGAAGAGTCACAGGTAGCATGTGCAGTCCCCGAATTCACTGACGATATTAAGAAAGTTTTTATATGGCTGCGACCTATCTCGACTTCCATGGGCCTTCAAAGGGCAGTTCAACTTTTCACTATTCACTATAGGTCAACCCTGAAACAAAGTAAAAGATAAAGTTATCTTTTTTTAAGCTAGTACAAAATGAAAAGTACAAAATTACAAATACAAAATTATAATTCTTAGTCTGAGTCCAGTGGGTTCTTGGATGACTCACTTAGAATAGTGAATCTATTCGAAGAGTCTTTTTTCATATGATTAATGTCGGGTATCAAAGACACGACCACAACCAATAATTTGCCCGCGGTCGCCACGCTTTGTGAATTAAATCGTCTGTTTCTCGGAAACTGTTGCTGTGCTACATTGGAACATATCAAAATTTGCAAGCATAAAACATGTAGACAAAATATGGTAATTTTGTCCACTCTGTCCCCATCTCCTCAAATAATGGGTCTTACAGCCCTCACTATGATGAGTCCGATCCAGCAGACGAAAGGCCTAGGAGAAGACAATACAAACAGATTTGCCTTCAAGAGGGATTGCAATGGTTCCCTTATGCAGCTGGTGAAGGGGTTTTCATATTTATGATATAGTTTCTTCATCTTCACCTCTCCTTTCCCCCCCCCCCCCCCCCCCCTTTATTTTCTCTTAAGGTTAAAATTTTTGCCAAGTCATTACTATAATGACAGAAGAATTGTTAGCCTGCATTTGTGTTTTCCCCTACTACTTAATTGTTCAGCATTACATTGTTTGGTCAATCAGTGGGAGATTGCATCACTTGGAAGACCTAAGAAAGGTTGTCCTGCACAATTCTTAGCCGCTGACAGTGCTTGGGGTATTCAACAGCAGAGTTGACCACTCAAGACTTCCATATATTTTGATCTGCCTTGCATCCTGAATGGATCCTCAAGCATAGGCTCAAAGGTTATTCCTTACATTTCATACCGTTTGCATAATATTTTTAGTTTTTCAGCAACTTTTTTTTACACACTCCACACTTTTGTTTTATTTCATTTATTACCCTGGCTGCTTTGAGGATGCTGTTGGATTCTTGTTTGATCCCTTGGTGGTGAGAACACCACAGAATTATGGACTGTTGTGTGTCTCTATTTGACGCCAAGAGTACAGACATAAACAGTTGGGTTTATCTGATGTGCCAAGGATTAAAAAAACGTAAGTTTATACAAGCGTACTAAAAAACAATTTCTTTTGTTAAGAGAACAATCATAATAAAAATCATATTTAGCAGATTTTTATACAAATTGAAATAACAAACCCTGATATGTTTGACATATACTCTAAATGTGATATAAGCTTTATTCCATAAACGTACATACTAAAGTTCCAGACAATTCGAAGTTTTTACAAGATCTGCGAATAATCGGCGATGTTGTTCTATTTTCCCATTGCGGGTGTACACACTCTAACGATGACTCATACTTTCATTACACAATCCCTCTATCAAGAACACTCATTATTTTGTATCTTGTTGCATACTCTGACCATTTTAGTTCATTATAACAAAAAAAAACAGTTACTATTTAAACTAACTATGACAACAAAACGTTTTTTAATTTTCCAACTCTCTCACACAAAGTAGACTTCAATCCATGCTTTGGTAAACATGCTTTTCTTCTGTCACTAGCTTAAAGAGCACGTTAGAAAAACAGTTCCCACCTCATGAACTTTTTACTGTCACTAGTTTAATCAAAAAGCACGTTAGACAAAAAGCTCTCACCTCGGCAACGGTCGAGTGGCGGCGGTCTTCTGGCTGCTGACACAGCAGCAGCATCATTCGTGGGAAAGCCAGCGACAAGGCTGACCGCCAACCAGCCATTTGTGTCCCTACGCTTGCGAAGGAAGATATCCTTCACAAGATTGGAAACGCTGAAGTAATACTCGCTGAAAAAAAATACAGACAAAACCAAGCAACAATGGGATGAAAGTGACAAATCACGCAGTACGGAAATTTTTACACACACACAAGGGCGTGCAAGGGCGCGCACACGAACACACACGCATGTCAAGTATACGCAAAGGGACACACACAACACATGCGCGCGCGCGCACACACACACACAACACCCAAACGTGCAGCTGCGAGGCATTTTTTACGGTTCATAGGTAAACTGACTCGGGTCTCTCTCTCTCTCTCTCTCTCTCTCTCTCTGTCAATCAAAAGATTGGCCAAACCCAAACTTGCAAAATCTACAGCCCAAGTGAAATGCTAGGCAATGACGAACTACAAAGTCATAGTGTAAAATATGTTCATGATTGCACGAATGTGAAAAGACATTGCTTGCTACCTTTACGGGCCCAAATGAATTATGGTCTGTCCATCAATGATGGTTTCCTATAATACAATGCTGTATCTATAGACCCTTGAGCGTTCTCTGGCATTTAAACTCTGAGTCTGAGTCCGAGTCTTGAGTCACACACACACACACACACACACACACACACACACACACACACACACACACACACACACAGGTTCTTAAAGTGGCGAACTTCATGCTTAGGTAATACGATCTTCAACAGCCTGTAAAACAAAAAAAAAGGCTGTCAAAGAAAAAAAATAAATAAATGAAATAAAACAAATACTGACCCATGCCGTTCTGCTTGCCCTCGTTTGGCTGCTGGTTCTCGATCTGCAACAAAGAAATACAGCATATACTTTCCGTCAAGACAGAAAACACCAAGGGAAGAAAACCCACCAACCCTAGCAACCCTCAGTCCTGAGAAGTCGTACGTTCCATTCCCTTCAAAATCTACACAGATTCTAAGATAAATACAGAAGTTCGTTATAACGCACACACACAGTTGTTGCAAGTGTGTGTGTCTCTCTATGTGTGTGAGAGTGTATGTATATATCACACATTTGCTACTTATCTCTTCAGCCTTACGGTTGTGGTGGCGTCAGTGTAGTGTATAACATAAAAGTCCACGTCTCTGTTGTCTTGTCAGAAAAGGCATCCGTAAGTCTGTGACATCACACAGAGAATGGAGAAAGTATGTGATTTCAATGACTAAAACTGTTAGACCACCATAATTATTGTTCCAGCTCAGCCCAAAGTGTCAGATAATTGACGAGATATACTTAGATGATAGAACATTCAAGCATCACCAAGAATCATCCCGCATCCAAGCGTCAGAGAAGCGGGAAACAGAGGGAGCCAAAGCCCACTCATGTTGGCCACACTCACCTTCGTCATTAACCGCATCCATGGCTGGCCCGGTACAAAGGCCGGGGCCTCTGGGCGGAGGAGCCTTGGCCAGTAGCCAGGATTATTGGCTAGCCTGAGGAACAGCCCGTCCTGGCTGACCTCCGTGACGTTACCGCGGCCGGCGGCCTGAAGAGGAAAAATCTACACAGGCAGGTGAACGACTAGACCTGTTTCTTCCTCTTGCATACCTTATAAATGTTAACGAAAAACAGAAGAAAAAAAAAAACAATAACAACCCAAACCAAACAACTAACATCTCGAGGAAGGAACAACTCGCCATGCTGGTTATCAAGGTCTACCTCGCCCACCATACAAGCAGTTTTAATCTCGGTCATTTCATACAAGGCACAACTTTGAGAGAAAAACGATGAACGAAGAACTGAAACTACGAAGATTTCAAAAGACAATGTGTAACGTCTCGTGTCGTTACTTTGCCATTCTTGTTTTCATCCCGTTAACGATGATTGTAATTCCTTAACATTACAACAAAGAAATATGTACCAGCAACATTATTTTTCATGATTACAGTTATCAATATTCCAGATTATCATAATCCATTTCCATTACAAAAAAAGAAAAATGTACCTCCAATATTATTTTTCATGAAAATAGCTGACCAATAGAAGATGTGTTCATATAAGGTATACCCATTTTCATGATTACAGTTATCAATATTCCACACCAAAAAGAACTTATGTTTCTTTCAAGATACATACTAAAGAATGCCTAAGGATTAAAAACGTACGTTTACAAGCATACTAAAAACAAAAACAATCATAATAAAAGTCATAGTTAGCAGATTTTCATACAAATTGAAATGACAAAGCCTGATATGTTTGACTAATACTCTAAACGTAATATCTTTTTCATTCCATAAATATCCGTACTAGAAATTCAAGACAATTTGAAGTTTTTACGAGATCTGCGAATGTTCAGAGATGTTGATCTATTTTCCATTGTGGGTGTACACACTCTAACGACGACTCATACTTTTATTACACAATCCATCAATCAAGTAAACTCATCTTTTTGTATCTTGTTGCATACTCTGGCCATTTCAGTTCATTATCAAAAACAGTTACTATTTTAACAAGCTGTAACGACTAAACATTTCTTAGTTTTCCAAGTTCTCGCACCAAAGATGTAGCCTTCAACCCATGTTTTGGTAAACATGCTTTTCTTCAGTCACTAGCTTAATCAAAGAGCACTTGTTTTCCCCCACTACTTAATTGTTCAGCATTATATTGTTTGGTCAATCAGTGGGGAGATTGCATCTCTTAGGAGATCCAAGTAAAGGTTGTCCTGCACACTTATTAGCCACTGACAATGCTTGAGTTATTGAACAGTAGAGCTGACCACTCAGACTGTTCCATGTCTTTTTGATCTCCCTTGCATCCTTGAATGGATCCTCAAGCATAGGCTCAAAGATTGTCCCCTACATTTTATACTGTTTGCATAATGCTTTAG
>JADBJO010023248.1:20000-26812 GCA_016801955.1 Conus betulinus
ATCTACATCCAATGAAATGGAAATCGAGTGTGTATTGAAATACACACGTCAGTAACACCATTAAGCAGCCAGTTTCTTTCTCTGTTTTTCCCCTTTTTCGTTCGTGGATCGTGCATTTGATTCAATTCAATATTCTCTATACACGTATTGAATTCGTGCTTCATTGAAAATAGTAGTGCTAGGCATATACATATCAAAGGCTATAATCACAACAATGCAGATGTTTACCTGATTCTTTCTAACTCTCAGAGACATAGTCTGTCAGTCAATAGCGCTATTCACAATTTATGGACTGCGTGTCTCGCAGCTGTCTCACAGAAGATAACCTAATTCAAAATGCAGGCGAAGGCTCTCCATGCAGTCAGACTTGAGTTTGTCACACTCTTTGCTGGGCAATGCAGACGCGCTATCATGATAAACCTTAACTGCACGACAGCGTGCAAACAAACTAATCGGATTATCACTGCACAACTATGGTGCCACTCTGGGAAACAGCTGTCAAGATTAGTGTAATCATCCAGCTGATTATGACAGCGGGCTCTACCATTATTGACAGACATGGTTCAGGCAGCCTGTGACATCACGTGAATGGGTCTTCTCCGACATCACGCGAATGGGGCTCCTCTTTTTGTTTAACTTTCTTTCAGACGCCAGTTCTTTTTGTGGCCACTAACTCAGAATTAAAATCTGTGACTAAAGCTTCTTTTCGTTCTCAGCATCACCATAACAAAAGTCTCTGCCAAATGCTATTTACACTACCTAAGGAGTTTGTCCTTCCTTGTTCGTTCACCTCTCATAGCTGGAAAAGTCAGGGATTAACAACAATTCTGCTAAACCTGGCTTGATCCGCGATTATCTTTATGTTGAAATTCTGTGATGATAATCGAAGAGGACATCCCACAAATCAAAATTCACTGTTAAAATCCTGATAGTGTAGGTGCTCACATTTACTCATGTTTAAAAACACAGGAACATGAACATAAACGGATAGTTTTCAACACTTGTCTAGAATAATTTTTTTAACTTTATTATAAACACCTCTTTTTTTTTAATGGATTTCTATCTCTTTCAGTGAGAGCATGCTCGTGTGAGTGTGTGAGTGTGTGTGTGTGTGTGTGTGTGTGTGTGTGTGTGTGTGTGTGTTCACTACATTTTCTAGCAGTTGTAAATGATGACCCCCTAAATATTTTGGTGACTCTGAAAATTTGGAGGTGAGCTTTTCATACCGAGTCTGACACCCTAATTTTTAAGAAATAATTATCACTGTACGTGCGCATCTTCTTGCAGAAAAAAATCAGCATAATTGAAGAAATCCAAGCAACAAAAGAAAAAGCACAGTTATAGTTCTGTGTTGTGTTTCAGATACGAGGCTTCGTTGGTCACAATCAGCTTTTTGAGATGGCGTCTCACGTCTGTCTCCCTGTGTTGCCATCTCCATCCATTTCCAAAGTGAAGAAGAGAAAAGATCAGATGTTTTCATCTGTGGAAGAATGGAAAAAACGACAGGATCTTTGGTCTTGAACTGCCGCTTAGAACTTCTTTCCAAAAAGCTCGGCTAGTAACAGAGTTGTAGACCTGGTGATCCTGGGGCTGCTGGTTCGAATCTACACTGGGCCGTTCTGATACAGGGGGATTTTTCCTTCAGAATCAACACTGGTTCGGACTCCGTTTTCTAAAACGTCTTTCAAACGAGACTGTAAACCGAAGTTCCGTGTGTGAACACATGCATAACATCTTGCACACATGTAAAATCCTATCATGGACCAACTTTCAGAAGAGAAGACATTGGCCGTTGGTATGTGTGACACGTGTACAAATAACATTCACCCCGCTCAATCAAGTTGCAGCCAAATGGGCCGGTTTGTCCCTCAGATCACACAATTTTCGGCAAGTTAAAAAAAATCAATGGAGAGAAAAAACAATATATTTGCAAAAAATGCTTACCTAGAATTAGGAATTTACTCACTTCACATGATGTAAGTAATCCAAAATGATAGTCATTTGCAGAAAAGCAAAAACTGTTTGTGCGCACTGTAATCCACTTATTTATGCTCTCTATCCTCCTACATAAGTCCAATTACACTTTAAGCACTTGGTATGACATACAGAGAATAGTATATTCATGACAACTGCATAAAACACAAGAATTTGACCACCACAAAATGCTTGCTCCACTCTCGTGTTCCGCACGATCTTACTTCACCTGGGCGCCGGCATGTGATAACGAGAATTGAGAGTTGGACAGTTCAAATCCGTATGTTTTAGATTCACACCACAATTGCTACACCCATACCCAACCGTTCAGCTGCGAACGTTTGTCACAAAAGCCAACGAAACAGTTACCAACCTCGCTCGAAGTGCCCGTAAAATGCTCTCGTTAAGGATCAAAGAAAGACTGACTTTGCAATTTGCTCTGATCCCAAGAGTGTTGAGGAGTGCCTCACTAGGAAGAGCAATCGGCCTTTTATTGGTATCCCATCGCAGAAGACAACCAACCAAATTACAGATACAATTCCCCCCTCCTCCCTCCACGAATCAGCGAACACCTTGTGACAGCACCTTGTTGAACCATTATGCGATAAAACCTTGATGGACTCTTTACATATCTACAAACTGATTAGGATTATCACTCCACCTCTTCATGAAAAGCTCTGGGAAGGCATGTAAACTAATCTGGATTAGTATTATCATCCAGCTGATCATGGTGGCGACTTCGGCGGTGGTTGTGGACAGATAGTGTCATCATCATTGTCTTCTGTTTGTGGACAGGCCTCTCTCTGTGTATCAAATGTTTTTCAGATACTTAGGCCAGGTGTGTGTACATTCATTAATTGAGGTAAAGCCTGGAAACTTCCTATCACCAGACAATGACACTAGAAACATAGTCATCATCTATTCAGGTGATTTTCAGTCTGGTATCAACATTACAAGAATCATCCCAGACCTTCTTTGGTAACCTTAAACTTAGAATTGCAACTAACCACAAACTCTCTCTCTCTCTCTCTCTCTCTCTCTCTCTCTCTTATTTGCGATGCCATTCAGATGAAACTCTCTGCCACATGATATTCGCGATATCCTTAGCTGGGTGTTTTGTCTTTCCTGACCGGCTCACTCCCAGAATTATCCAATTATCTCTCTCCCTCTCTCTCTCTCTCTCTCTCTCTCTCTCTCTCTCTCTCTCTCTCTCTTATTTGCGATGCCATTCAGTTGAAACTCTCTGCCACATGATATTCGTGATATCCTTAGCTGGGTGTTTGTCTTTCCTGACCGGCTCACTCCCAGAATTATCCAATTATATCTCCCTCTCTCTCTCTCTCTCTCTCTCTCTCTCTCTCTCTCTCTCTCTCTCTCTCCCATCTCTCTCTCTCTCGCTCAGCTCAGTATAACACGTGAAATGCTGTCACTCCGAATATTTGCACTCGTGAGTATTTTTTCTCTTTTTTTTGGCTGTACGTTGATTGTGCTCAGCGTTTGTTTTGTGTACGCAAAGTGCGATTCTTGCATGATGCAGACTGTATACAATGTAATCTTTACGTGCAAAGTTATCCCCGTAAAAGGGGGCAAAAATATCTACTTGAAACACACACACACACACACACACACACACACACACACACACATACACACACACAACTGTCTGCAAATTCGGGATATATATATATATATATATATATATATATATATATATATATATATATATATATATATATATATATATATATATATATATATATATATATATATATATATATATATATGAATGTAGAAATTACATTCCAACATTTCAAACTAGATGCTCCAGGAACTAGATATAATGCTTCAACAAAATGTATATGTGGCGAAACAAGCATATCAGGAGGTCATGTTTTATTTGAGTGTGTGCCTCTCAAGGCTTATTTACCATGTTTATCAGGCATGTCTGTGATTGTTTGTTTTTTTTTTCTAACACTGATCTTGTTTTTAAAGCTACCTCTTGTTTGTTACATAGTCCGGTTAGGTGTTTAATATGATGCTGGCTGTCTTTGTGTGATTACATGTACACACCGGCCTTCACATTCACATACAAACACGCAAGCACACACGCACATATATAAACACATACAGTCTTTCTCTCTTTCTCTCTCTCATATTACATGGTTTGTGAAAAGATGTAAAATGAAGTACACCCACTACTCATCACTGATTAGCATCCGCAGTAGGTTACCACTGCAGATTACTAAAATGAATGTTAAACTCGTCGCAACCACAAACCTTGAACCAAAATCACCTTTCTTTGTGTTCGTCTGCGTGAATGCGTGTGTGTGTGTGTGTGTGTGTGTGTGTGTGTGTGTGTGTGTGTGTGTGTGTGTGTGTGTGCGTGCGTGCGTGCGTTCGTGCGCGCACGCGCGCGCCTGTGTGCTTGTGATCAAACGCAGTTCCTACATCGATGGACTCGAATCTTATTTGTTCCATATTGATTGCAAAGACATTTACCATTAATGGGCCAAACAGTGCTTTACACTTATATTTTGTTTTTAAATTTTGCTCCGTTTTTCTGTCTTTGTATGTCTACGTTATTATTTACTTTTTAAGAGCGACCAGTAGTCACGTGGTTGGACCTTTGCCTGCGGAGCTGACGACCAGTAGTCACGTGGTTGGACCTTTGCCTGCGAAGCTGACGACCAGTAGTCACGTGGTTGGACCTTTGCCTGCGGAGCTGACGAC
This sequence comes from Conus betulinus, assembly GCA_016801955.1. NCBI lineage: Eukaryota > Metazoa > Mollusca > Gastropoda > Neogastropoda > Conidae > Conus > Conus betulinus. Next base: position 24,705 of record JADBJO010023248.1, read on the forward strand.
CAGTAGTCACACGTGGTTAAAGCTTTGCCTGCGGAGCTGACGACCAGTAGTCACGTGGTTGGACCTTTGCTTGCGGAGCTGACGACCAGTAGTCACGTGGTTAGACCTTTGCCTGCGGAGCTGACGGTCATGGACTCGAACCCTCTTGAGAACCCTCTTGAGAACCCTCTTAAGAAACCCTCTTGAGAACCCACCTAAAAACCCTCTTGAGAACCTCTTGATAACCTCTAAAGAACCCTCTTGAGAATCCTCTTAAGAATCCTCTTGAGAACGCTTTTGAGGACCCTCTTGAGAACCCCCTTGGGAATCTCTGAAGACGCTCTCTGGTTGCACAGTACTACTAGATACTTGAGAGTCCTATCTGGCCGTCCAACAATAATAGGTACTTTAGAATCCTCTCTGGCCAACAATACTAGGTGCTTTAGAGTCCTCTTTGGCCGTCCAACAATACTAGGTAATTTAGAGTCCTCTCTGGCTGTCCAACAATAATAGATACTTTAGAGTCCTCTCTGGCTGTCCAACAATAATAGGTACTTTAGATTCCTCTCTGGCAGTCCAGTACTAATAGATACTTGAGAGTCCGCTCTGGCCGTCCAACAATAACAGGTACTTGAGAGTCCTTTCTGGCCGTCCAACAATAATAGGTACTTTAGAGTCCTTTCTGGCCGTCCAAAAATAATAGGTACTTGAGAGTCCTCTCTCTGGCCGTCCAACAATAACAGGTACTTGAGAGTCCTCTCTGCCGTCCAACAATCATAGGTACTTTAGAGTCCTCTCTGGCCGTCCAACAATAATAGGTACTTTAGAGTCCTTTCTGGTCGTCCAACAATAATAGGTATTTGAGAGTCCTCTCTGGCCGTCCAACAATAATAGATACTTTAGAGTCCTCTCTGGCCGTCCAACAATAACAGGTACTTGAGAGTCCTTCTGGCCGCCCAACAATAATAGATACTTTAGAGTCCTCTCTGGCCGTCCAACAATAATAGATACATGTGTGTGTTTTCCTCTAAACTCCACTGTTCCCACCCTTTTTCTTTATTTTTTTCCTTTTTGTTTCCTTTCCTTCTTTCTTTTCTGCAAAGAGGTGGGTCCTCCATCCTCCATCCTCAGATTGTTACCACCGTCTTCTGTCTTCCGTTTTTTTTTTTTTTTTTTTTTTTTTTTTTCAAATAACGACTAACTCATGTTCGCCGTGCAATGTCTGTGTGTTATTTCCAGACGGACACTCGCATTCTGACACTAATGTTTATCGTTTGATACGAAGCGTCTATGTTCATTCATGTACTAATGTATGGTGTGCTGGCATTTTCATTCTGGTATCTTTACGACTCATCAAACACCAGACACCTAACCCCCCCCCCTCCCCATTCCATTTGAAAAAAAAGGCGCTCACATGTCACCCTCCTCTATTTCTTTTATGCTTTTGTTTTCAAAATAAACATACCGCGCATCATATGTCAAGATTACATTACAATATAAAAGAAATACGTACCAGTAATGTTGCCGTTTTTGGTGGTGGCTAATGATTTATTTTCCGTGCATTTTGATACGACGTCCATGTTTGTAAATAGTGTATCTTCGTAAAAAAAAAAATATGGAAAGGAATAATCTGAAGCTTTGCACACTACATGGAGTATAGATATAACAAACCTCTAACTGACGACAAGAAAGGTTACTGTATACACTCCTGACACAGTTGAAACCATTTTGAATGGAGGCGCATTGTGCAAGATGCGCTTGGTGGCCTGGTGACACCCCGATTTAAATATTCCGCCATCTCCGAGCCTCAGGGAACTGAAAAACGAATGAAACACACAAGTCCAGCCATGTTTGGCAGGCTCACCTACGTTTCGTCGTGAGCCATCGTTGGCCTGGAATTAATCCACGAACCTCTCCTTGGAGTCACTGTGAGTTGGCCATGGCCATTAACCAGCACATTTTGTTGGCGGTCTTGAGTGACCTCCCCTGCAATCAGTGTGCAGCGCGGCCTAACTAGCAGAAATAAACATTAGCTGACAATCTGTTTCTTCATTTTCGTAACTTATGAAAAGTTGAAAAATGACGTCTTTAGGAAGGAACTGTAACCCTCTTCTCATTGACGGTTTAAA
>JADBJO010023249.1:2500-7500 GCA_016801955.1 Conus betulinus
ACTAAAACAGTGTTCTGAACTTGTACTGTACTGCTGCACAATATTTCAATGCTGTTGACAACTCACTGAACTAAAACAGTGTTCTGTCGTACTGGCTGCACATTATTTTGATGTTGTTGACACCTCGCTGAACTAACCAGCGCGCCGTACCGGCAGCACAACTATACATGTTAATGTTGTTGACATTTCACTGAACTAAAAACAAAAGCGCTCCGTACTAGCAGCACAGTATTTTTGATGTTGTTTTCAATACAAGAGATACTATGTGTGGATTGTCATGTTGAGGAAAGCTAGTGGCGATTTTGAAAAGCGAGAACCTTGGATTATGAAAAGAACGTTAGACCATATGTGAAGAATGCTTGAATTCCTTATCTTTTCTTGCTGATGATTGGACGCTGCGGCACGTGATAGGTGAGAAAAGCTCACTGTTTGTAGGACGGGTGCGTTCCCGATCTGTATGGCAGACCAAAAGTTGCCAGACAGGAGGATAGGTGTCTTGACTTGGGTCAAGATAGTTAAGATTTTTCAACCTTCGGGGTTGAAACGGAAAATGTTTTTCAAGCGACCCAGAGAGTGGTCGGTAACGTAGCACAGACAGAGTCTGCTAGGGATTTTCTTTATTATTATTGATTTCTTATGATAAGATGCCAGTTGGGGAATAATAAATACATAATGAGAAAAGCTAACATTTTCATAAGTAATTGTAAACAATGTATATGATTATTAATAAAAAAAAAAAAAACAATGAAATGAGTCTGTGTAATGAGAAGCACTTTATGAAGTCGCGTGATTGGTTTACAAAATATGCAAAGGAGTTTTTTAGATTAATATTTTTTGGCAAACATTTAATTTTGTATCCCACACTGTTTGGTAGGAATGTGCTGAAAACGGAATGCTACAAATGATGATGTTACCATGCTTAACGTTAATTCAAATTACATGTTTCAAAGCTAAGGACAAGATTTGGGGTATTTCCAGAAAAAAAGGCTCAGCGTCCAACCAGTGGATCGTACATACCTCCTGAAAGCTTGATTACCACTGGTGGATTTCTTACACAAGAACTAATTCTTATGTAACTATGTAGTGTTCCAAAAGAGAACGATGAATTGAACGTTTTTATGTTATGTACATTGAAAAAGAACAAGGAAGTTAGTGGCAAATAAATTGTATTATTTTGTGAAAATTCGGAACGAAAGTTATCAGACGATTTGAACGTTGTGTAGATTAGAACTGATTGTCATTGTGAAAATCTTTGGTTTTTGTTTTGGTAAAGGGGGCACACAAAAAGTGGATTCGTATTTCCCGAGCCTCTCTTTTGAGTGAATGGAGCAGATGCGTGCGCATGGAGTAAACATGCTATGATTGCGATTGTTCGTACACAAAACAGTGTGTGACAGAGGTGAATCCAATTTTTAGAACATAGCAAAATTTGGAAGATTTGCAGAAAAATTGAAGATCAATCTTGAAATTTTGGTATTGTGAATTTGAATTACTACAGTCGGGGGATACATTGTAAGTATTAAAATATCAGGTTTATACCCCTGTTCTGAAGTTGCCCAGAGAAAAAATATTGATTTGAAACCATTCGATAGAGATAAGACTCCCAATTGTTACCCTATTAATTTTTCAACAGCACTCTGAGTATTTTAAATTTCTTGTATTTGTTATTGTGTATTTTTTGTAATTGTACTACAATCTGATACATGTAAATTGTCCTCATCTCCAGTTTCATGGGAGGTAGATTCAATTAGTGAACTACCTGAGGGTTTTCTTTCTCTTCTTATTCTTCCTCCTATTTTGGATCAACACCTCTCTTGGTTTCTACCTCTATTTAAAATTTCTCTCTCCTTAATCAATAGTAAATCCCTGTCTGATTTACCTGTTGGCATATTTGCTATTTCATATATAGGTTTTTTTTTTTTTTTTTTCTGATTAGTGTTTGTTGGTGCTCCTTTTCTTTTAAATGTTGTAGAGTTTTTTTTTTCATAAATTGTTGTTTCAACCCGTACTAACCACCTTTTTGATTGCTGGATTGATTTATCTGGCATGAAAAAAAAAAAACGTTTGATAGGTTACGTGATTTGTTATTACGTGCACAGATCCTTCACAGTGTGTTGAAAGATATTGCCATTTTTTGTTTTGTTTGTTTGTTTGTTTGTTTGTTTTTTGGTAAAGGGAGCACACAAAAAGGGGAATTGTGTTTGTTTCCTCTGTCTCTCCTTTGAATAAATGGAGTAGGTTCGCGTGTTTGGAGTATACATGCTGTGTTTGTGATTGAGTGTATTCAAATGCACCCTGTAACAGTTGCTGACACCTTAATGAACTCAAACATATTTCAATGTTGCTGACACCTCAAGGACACCTCAAGGAACTAAAAAAAAACATAAATAAAAGGTGCTCTGTATTGACACCAGAGAGATTCTAATTTTGTTGAAACTTCACTAAACTTAAACTGGTGCTCTGTAGCAACAGCACAATCTTGTAATGTTTGTTGGCACCCCACTGAACTAAAACAGTGCTCTGTACTGGCAGGAAAATACAGCATTCACAATTCCTCAGGACATCTGATTATTGTGACGACATCCCCGTCGTCTGGCTATGTGACACTGAGAGGTAATCTGAGTTTTGATGATCCTAGGTCCATTTGGGGATATATGTATGTTCCATCCAGACACGTTGTTATGCTTAGTTTCGAACTAAAGACATCACTTACGCCAGCCTTCAGCGTATATCGTCATGTTTGGCAATTTGATAAGTCTGTGAACAAAAGGAGGGACATACGATCTAAGGTATGGGATGGATCTGATTCTAACTGTGATTTCGCGAATGTATACACAGCAAGAGCATTGAGTGTTGACGTATCGACATCAGCATGCATCGAGACACAATGCTTTCAAGTGTTCTTCACATTTTTTCCTGTAAGGAAAGCTCCTCAAAAATTACCCAGTGGTTTCTGGAACTGTTCAGTGGATGATTATCACAGTTTTCAACACCACATGGATTGTAACTTGAAGACAGAGTGTGAGGATGGACAGGATGAAGCAGACACTGTCCCTTCAGCAGTGCTGACTGCCGGGGCATGATAGCCATGTGTGGACGGTGCTACTCATTTCAGCATGATGTGCTGGGTTCAATGGCGATAACTCTAAAGTGAGTAACGAGCATTGTCATTCTTTAGGGGGCACAGTAAGTGTGCCTTTGTGTGTGCTTGACTGGCTTGCTACAGTGCTTCACCTAACAGGGCTGCATGGGCAGAGGCTGTCGAACTTTTGGGTTGGTATCTTCTCCAATGATTTATCATCGCCTCCTATGTACAGGCAAGAAGTTTTTCAAGGCAGATTTGTGCTTTATCATACATTTCGCCTCACCATGGGTATTTTGGGGCGTGCACAAGGGACAGATGAGATGTTATTGTACTAATCTTTTCATACGCATGGCATATGCGTTTGTCCGCTGTCAGGGGAATGTCAGCCAGAGAAGTTCATTGCGTGGTACAGTTTGTGCATTCACAACAAATAGAACCTTTCAACACCCGCCACTTATCAAACAAGTTTCACTAAACAACACTAAATATGCGTTGCCATGGCGACAAAAACCTATGACGTTGTGCCTTGGTAGTCATGTGACCTACACATTTCTTCTGTGTGGCTTTCATCCATTAAACGTGTGCACGCGAAACAGACAGCTTGTCATTTTCGTGATCACTCGTCACACATCTCGTTACATATAGCAGATAACGACTCTATGTTAGTCCACACATTTGCTTGCAGTGATGACGTCACCACACTGTCATACTCTTTAGTGTGCAATTTCATACACGATTGTCAGGATGGCAGTGATGAATCATTCTGTAAACATCCTGTGTGTGTGAAGAAGTTCACCTGCATGAGTGGCCAATGTCTTTCGTACAGTAGGGTATGTGACCAAACACCTCATTGCCAAGATCACTCTGATGAACACAGCTGCAGTTCATATAGACGATGGATGGTGGAGTTCCCTTTTTTTTTTTCCTTCCCCTGCTCTGGTCAGGTTTGATAACATCAGGAAGTTTAAAGCGACCCCGATGGGTTTCAATGAGTCTTGTCCCGACAGTCATTACCGTTGTCCTGGTGACTCAAATAACTGTCTGCCAGTCTACACACGATGCAATGGAATCTTTGACTGTTTGGACAGTAAAGATGAAGACGGCTGTGAGGACATGATGTGTTCGGGATTCTTCAAATGCAGAGCTTCCACAACCTGTCTACACTCTGACCACCTGTGTGATGGCTGGCCTCACTGTCCAATGCATGATGATGAGATAGTTTGTGATACAATTTGTCCTACAGCCTGTCTGTGTCAAGGTCACACGTTCCGTTGTCTCCAGCCTTTCTCCATGACACGGTTTCTGAATATTCGCTTTCTGGATGGAACCAGTTCTGGAATAACACTTTCTGACGTAAGCCAGCTTGCGTATCTTGTTCATCTTGTTCTTGCTCAGTGCTCCTTGACTTTCATCCCTGTCATTACATTGTCAAACCTGAGATTCCTTGACCTCAGTGTCAACATGCTCAGTCATGTGAACATGTCAGTTTTTTTCCAAGTTGGAAAATTTACAAACAGTGTCACTTTCCCACAACCCCATTGCCTCCCTTTACACTGACTTATCATCCATTGTTCAACAGCGTCATCTTATGCTAGTAGATCTGTCATTCACTGCACTGACAGTGTTTGATTCTAGTGTCTTTTTGCCGTTTGTTCGTATACAAAAACTCAATGTAACATTTACCACTATTCACACAGTTGGTCCCAGGGGATTTCAGTCCACACCACAGTTGAAAGAACTTTATTTAGATGGCAGTCCATTGGAACTTTTTCCTCTCACATGTTTTTATAGATCTTTTCAGTTTGAGTGTTGTTTCCACAGAAAACTATAAGATATGTTGCCCCCAGGTTCTCCACAGTAATTTTGGTGTCGCCTCTTGTGTCACGCCCCCCAAAGACGAAATTTCCTCTTGTAA